>JAJEJO010000372.1:474663-557808 GCA_020662805.1 Glaucomys volans
GAAGAAGAAGAAGAAGAAGGAGGAGGAGGAGGAGGAGGAGGAGGAGGAGGAGGAGGAGGAGGAGGAGGAGGAGGAGGAGGAGGGGGAGGAGGAGAAGAAGAAACAAAACAAAACACAACAAAACAACCTGAATGAAAACTCATGGTTTATAAATGAGAAATTTGTTTATACATCACTTATTATTTTAACAACTAAATATTGTATACAGAATCATTTTCAAACATTATGCTACTTATGAGATTGTGAAGGCAAGTCATAATCATAATTCTGTCTAAGAATTTAACCATCTAATGAGAGAAACAAATTAAGACAAATGATACACAAAAGTAAATGAAGGGGAAGAAAGGAAGGAATTTTGCCAAGTAAGCGATGAATGTAGTAGCAGTGACTCTTGAGGTTCCAAAACAGAGTGTTACAACTCTGATGAATGTCAGCTTTGGATTTCATTTCAGCAGTCAACATGCAGTGTTGATAGTGCATGAAATGATAGTGAAAATTCCAGAGATGTGATGCTCCATTCGAACAGCGTGCTGGTAAGACAAACCTAGAGATTCAGAATGAACAGACCAGGAGGACGAGGGGCTCTTAACTCCTTTCTTTTGATTTCCATTGATGGTGTTTGCTTGCTTCTCATACAAATCTCTCTCCTTTCTCCAGTTCCTCTAGGAATAGTACTTGCCCTGTGTAATTCTCAGAGTGTGATATTATGGAAAAGAACAAGGAGGGAATGAAAGGACAACAGGAAACAGGAGAATTTTTTTCTTTTCTTTTCTTTCTTTCTTTTTTTTTTTTTTTTTTTTAAAAAATCCAATTGCAAAAATAAAATAAACCCAGAGTCTTGTCCCTTATCCATATGGAGAGCTTTATGAGTATCTATACCATGTAGATGCACAGGGCCACCTCTTGGTTTACTTCCATTGTATACTTGATTTTCATAATAATATTTTTGAACAAAGGACTTCACACTTCCATTTAGCATTGCAACACACAATTTTGTAGCTGAACTACTTATTGATTCATGATAATGATGAGACAGTATGATAGCACCTGTGGATTAAAGAGGTCTTGTCACAGGTTAATGTTTGAACAGTAATCAATATTGACATTTATCAGACAAACACATTGATAAATCTGTTAGTCATTAGTAAACAAGAATGATAAATCGTACTTGACTTCTGTTAAGGGAGACCTAATTCTATGTAAACTTTAAATTCTAATCATTATCAGTTTAATTATTCAAGTCACTGGTGGCTTCCATGAAATCAGAATATAAAATTTCATAATTCCTTATACTTAGTTACTCATTCCCCAGTTATGTAAGGAGCAGCTAAAATGTGCCTAATGTTTCCCTTAATACTGGGTATGTGATGATATCAATGGTTCACTGAATTCTCAACTTCATGGAACTCATATTCTGGAGGGGCAAATCATTTGATTATGTAAGTGATTTTACCAGTATGCATGGTGATAAGTGCTCCAAAAGATGACTATTCTATTGCTGTTCATGAAGGTCTTGATTTAACTGGGGGAAAGATAGAAGTGAGGACCTGAGAAGGGGATTGGAGACATCTTGATGTAGTGAGTTTTTGAGTGAAATTAGAAGTGTGGTGGAATGCCATCTATCTCAGGGATTTATATAAGCAAAGAATTTGTGCTTTGCATCCTACTCCTCTAACATCCAATTGGCCAAGAAGATCCATCACTGAAAATATCTGTAACCATTACACAGTGGATAGATAACTAATTTATCAGATATATTATGTATATAAATACTGTTTTAGTTATCCTATGTACCTCTAACTCATGCTATATATAAGTGGAATAAAGAAAAACAGACTTCAACTATTACTACCATGTGTCAAATGTCACATCTGTCAAACCCCTGGGAAAGTACTTAATCTTTGCCAGCTTTTCAGCACTAGCAAAATGAAATAAAAACAAAAACAAAACAACTATTGAATCATTTGTTAATTTTATGGTATCAGATCATATTTTAAGAAAACCATAGGAAAAGATATGTGTCAAAATAATTTGTTTATACAGTGAGATATGCAAGTTTTTTGTAAAGGTCTGTTTTTTTATTATTATTATTATTATTATTATTATTATTATTATTATTTTATATCACGGTCCCTAAAACAAAGTACTCTTTGACTGTAAAAGCACCAAGATTGAATGAGTATTTAGATAACAAGTATTAATAGTCAGTATTCCACTGGGTACAAGATCTTAAACTAACTATCTTTGCTTAACACTTTGCATTTTTTATCATAAATCAAAGAAAGTGGATGACAAATCTTTGGAAAAAGTACAGTCAAAAGAGAATTTAGGGACTGGGATTGTGATCTAGTGGAAGAGTGCTTGCCTAGCAAGTGTGAGGCACTGGGTTAGATCCTCAGTACCACATATAAAATAAATAAAATAAAGGCCCATCGACAACTAAAATATATTTTTAAAAAAGAGAATTTAGGTTATTTGTTAAAATCATTATCAGTTTAATTATTTCCTTATTAAAATACTAAATTAAAAGTTAAAAGCAATAAATCAAGGAATAAGAACTTATCATTTATGTAAGGTTTCTGGAAGTTCTGCTCCAGGAGTCAAAATTTTTTAAGGGCACCTCCTGTTTATCAATATTATTTTGTTACTTGTAATCATTGTAGTATAGTTAAATTTTCTTTCTCCAAAATAAAATAGAAAATGATGTGTTAAAAAAAAGAGAGAGTACAACATCATTTATCAAAATGAGTAGTGATAAACCGAATTCCAAATAATGGGAATGACTTATGGTTTTTCAATGTCAGTTTATCTCAGGTAGCATAAGTCATAAAACCATTAAATGTATTTGCATAGACATAATCACAATATTGCATTTATCAAAGTATATTCAAAAGTTGCTACTGTGACTTTTTCAATCCAGAGGAATTCCCTTCTCTATCTTCATTCTGAGCTGCCTTCTCTCCTGCTCATACTTCCCTTGATAAACTCTCCAGATGTTTATGTCACTTTTTGAGAAGTTCATGCTCATTCTAATGTTAATTAATTTAGATTTTGGGTTACTAATATCTGCACTGGAATCTAGAGGACAGCATAGCAAGGAGAGAACGCATGAATTGGGAAGGAGGTGCAGAGGGCCTAGAATGTGGTAGAAAAGAATCAAACTCAAATTGGAAGCCCAGTATAGGGAGCTCTCCAGGTTTGGCCTCATCACTGGAGGTCTGTGCTCCTGGGTTGGGAGAGACAATGGTCACCATCAACAGTGGCCTCTCTCCTTCCATAGAGCATTGATGGAGAATAAGGTGAACTGTAAAATAGGAGTTTATGATCACTATCCCATCATTCCATCCTCAAGCCCCTCTACCATTATGTCTGTAATGAGTATAATCTATCATTTCATTAATTTAAAATTTTCTCTAATTTGTCTATAACAAAATTATACAAAAATAGAAACCATTGATGAAATTATAAAATTAATGATGCAACCACATTCAGATCACACAATTTAAATATTTGTTTTTTAGAAGACTCTATACAGCTATAGACTTATTTAAATTTGACACAATATGTATTCACATGTAAATGGCCATGTGGTATCATGAACAGAAGTGAATTGCAAGTTTTCATTACTAGAATTTTGGAAATATTTCTCAGGGTGTTTAGCATTCTATTTTTGTGCTCATATTGATGCTCTATGTTCTTTGGTATAGGCAAGGTTTAAAAGCAAATAGAAAGGAAGATTTAGAATTGTTTGTGTGCAATACCTGGAAAATAATAGAGTCAAGTTAAATGATAAAAGTCAGGATAGATATGACTATAAAGACAGTAATACATTCAAGCCTGGTGTGGTGGCGCACGCCTGTAATCCCAGGGACTCTGGAGGCTGAGGCAGAAGGATCGCAAGTTCAAAGCCAGCCTCAGCAACTTAGTGAGGCCCTAAGCAACTCGGTGAGACCCTGTCTCTAAATAAAATACAAAGTAGGACTGGGGATGTGGCTCAGTGGCCGAGTGCCCCTGAGTTCAATCCCAGGTACCCCACTCGCCCCCCAAAAAAGTAAAAGAAATACATTCAGATGATAATTTAATTATTTTAGTGAGTGTTAACACTTTTCAGTTGGAAGACAGTGACATACAATACTCGCAGCCCAAAATGTTTGGACTTCCATTTCCTCTTTCTTATACACCAGACTCCTGAGGATGATCCATTTTAAAGCTAATATGCTGCAGAGGTAGTAAAGTGATTTTTACAAATATACACTTCATCTGGTTAAAAACTCCCAGTACAACATTTTTTGATTTTTATTTACTTAACATATCATTTCTTGGGTGGGTATAGGAGGCAGGGTAGCTTGCAGACAGATTGCTATAATGAAAAATATATGACATATGTTATTTAACTAAACTTACTTTAATTCTAGTCTTATTCAAATGAAATCATAAATGTCTTAAGTAATATTTACTGATTTCAATGTTGAGTATAATATCTCTGGTCATAAATATTCATTTTACTTATCAAATATAATTGACACATATTTACTTAACAAATACTTCTTTTTTAAATTTAAATATATTTCTAATTCATACATAAAAATATTAAAGTGCACATATTTATGAAGTAATTTGTGACATTCCAATATGTTTATGTTCTGAAACGTTCCAACCAGTTTAATCATATCAAACTTCTTGAACATGTGTAATTTATTTTTGGCAAAAGGATTCAAAATCTAAGGCTTTTGGAATACACACTACATTATCATCATCAATAGTCATCATACTGTGCAATCACACATCAGAAACAGAACTTCCTGCTCCTATCTGTAAGTAGTAACCACTTACCAACCTTTCCCCAGCCTCTGGTAACCAACAGTGTACACTCAACTTCTATGAGATCATCTTTTCTGGACTATACATGACTCAGATCCTATACTTGTCTTTCTGTGCCTGGCTTACTTCACTTAACATAATGATCACAGATTCCATTTGAGTTATCACAATGCCAATCTTTTTTAAAGGTTGAATAGTATGCAACATGGTATTATATGTATTGCATGTATTTTTTATTGACTTGCTAGTTGATAGACACGCTCTCAAATTATTTCCATTTCTTGACTATTGTGAATAGTGCTGCAATTAATCTAGGCATTCAGATGTCTCTTCCATATACTGATTTCACTGCCTTTGGTTGTGCAAATAGGAGTAGGATTCCTGGATCATGTAATAGTTCTATTTCTAATTTTTAGAGATCTTCATATTGTTTTCCACAATGGCTTTATTAATTTACATTTCCACCAAAAGTGTACAAGTGTCCCTTTTCTCCACATTCTCACCAGCCCTTGTCACTTTTCATCTTTCTTCTTATGCACATTCTAGTAGGTGTGAGATGATAGCTCATGGTTTTTTGCCTGGCTTTCCCTTGATGATTAGTAATGTTCAGTATTTTTTCATATACCTGCTGACTACTTTTATGTCTTCGTTTGAGAAATGTCCATTAAGGTTTATTGTCCATTTATTAATGTGGTTATTTGTTTTCCTGGTTTTGCTATTGAATATTTAGGGTTCTTTACATATTCTAGACATTATCTTCTTATCAGAGGTACAGTTTGGAAACATATCTGCCATTCTGTAGGCTGACACTTCTCTGTGTTGATTACTTCTTGTTCTGTGCAGAAGCAATTTCAGTTAATGTAATCCTGTTTGTTTACTTTTGCTTTTGTTTTCTATGGTTTAGGAGTCTTATCCCAAAAGATCCTTGCATATTCCAAAGTCCTGAAACATTTCTTCTTTGCTTTATTCTTGTAGTTTTATATGTTAAGATCTCACATTCAATTTGTAAATCCATTTTGAGTTGATTTTTATACCCGGTGAGAGTAAAAGGCCTAGTTTCATTCTTCTATGTGGATATCCAATTTTTCTAGTACTAATTTTTTGAAAAGTATGCTTTTCTCCAATGCAGGTTCTTAGCACAGAAAATTTAAAATCGGGTGACTGCAGATTTGTGGGTTTACTTTTAGGCTCTGTACTCTGTATTTATTCCAGTACCATGAGGTTTTGATTACTACAACTTTGTAGCATATTTGGAAATCAGGTAGGGTCATGCTTCCTGCTTGTTCTTTTTGGCTCTGCTATCACTGTATTTGAGGGTATTTCTCCCTTTAGGTCTGTTAATATTTGCTTTATATGTTTGGGTACAAATTATTTGGTGCTCATATATATTCTAGCCTTGTTATTTCCTCTGGCTAAATTGACTCCTTTGACATTATATGATGATCTTCTTTACAAATGGTCTTTTTACTGCTTTCGATTGACTCTTTTAACTGATATGGGAATAGCTACTCCAGTTTTCCTTTGGGTTCCGTTTGCTTAAAACATCTTCTTTCGCCCTTCTGCCATACTCTCTTCAAACTGTTGAAGGTGACCTGAGTTTCTCATAAACATCACAGAGTTGATTTTTGATTTGTATTCCTTCAGTCATTCCATGTATAATTGGAGAATTTATTCTCTTTGCCTTAAAAGTAAATATATCTTATGAAAATTTATTTTAATCATTATATACTAGTTCGAAGTTTTAGCATTATTATTATTTAATATTATTATGATCATAAAGAAATTAAGAAAAGAAATCAACTGATAAAACTCTACACTTGCATGTCTTTTCTCCCTGCAATTTGAATTTTTCATGTAATATTTTACATCTTTTTTATATTGCCTACCTTTTGACATGACAATGATCTATCATTATTTTTTTGATTTTTTTGTTCTTCATATTCAAGATTTGAAAGGTTTACAATGTTGTAACATTTAAGTTTATCTGTGTAATTATTCTTACCAGCTAATTTATACCTTCTTATTAACATCCTTGTTTTACAATTTCAGGGATTCCCTTCAATATTTCTTGCAAGAATGTCCTATTGGAGATACATTCTCTCAGATTTTGTTTGTTTGGAAAGTATTTATCCCTCTGCATTTCTAAAAGTAATTTTGATGGACATGTTATTTTTTATTTTATTTTATTTTATTTTATGTATTAATGGACCTTTATTTTATCAATTTATTTATATGCAGTGCTGAGAATTGAACCCAGTGCCTCACACATTTGAGGCAAACGCTCTCCCACTGAGCCACAACCTGAGCCTTGGATATAGTATTTTTGGTTGGCAACTTAAAACAATTTTTTTTTCTCTATAGTGCTATGAAATCTCATGCTGATAATCTTCTGAGAGGTGAATTGCTATGCTTCTCTGTGTTATTTCTTTTCACTTTCTGCCTTGAGACTCTTTTCTTTATCTCTTACCTTTAAGAGTCTGATTATAGCACATGTCAGGGTAGACCTGATCCAGTTACATCTCACTGGTAACTTTGGACCTTCCTATAGCTGGATGTTTGTATCCTTTTCTAGGTTTTGGAATATCACTGCTATTATTTTTCTGAATAAACTTGCTACCCTTTTGGCATCTCAAGTACTCTTCAAACCCAATAACCTGAATAGTTACTGTTTTAATACTGTCAAAGGTCCTGTAAGCTTTTCTTATTCCTCTCCATTCTCTTTACTTTTTTCTTTTCCTTTTGTGCATTTTGAAATGACCTATCTTTGAGCACACTAATTCTCTGTTTTGTTTGATCTATTCTCTATTAATTCTTCTGTTGTGTTTTTAGTACTGCTTCAGATATTTTTCAACTCAATGATTTATATTAGTTTGTTTTTTTACTTCCTACATCTCTTTGCTAATTTCCTCCGTTATAGTGCTGAATCTTTTCACTGTATTCTCTTTCAGCTCATTGAGTTTCCTTTAAAAAAAACTTTTTAATTTTTATCTGAGTGTTCCCATGTTGGTTATTATCTGGTTAATTTTGAGCACCTTATTTTAACACTTACTCATGGTTCCTTGAAAGTTCTTCACGCTTGGTATATGAATACGAATATTCTGGCTATGAATGATTAGCTATTTATTCCAGTCTTTATAATTGACTCTTTTCATACCTATCTTTCCAGAAATTCAAGCACGCTCCTTATTTTCTGAGTCTTTGGTTACTTCACTATGTCAGCACCAGATGGCACTGAAAGTCCAGACATGATGTGAATCCACACAGTGTGTTGTCATTGTTTCAGCACTAAAGGATAACCCAAACCCAGATTTGTCTCAAATCTGCCTTGTTTTGTTCAGCATGAATTTGGAAAGCACCTGAAAAGTCTTTCAAAGCTTTTCCTTGTGTCAGGGTAATCCCAAATGCCTCACCCATGGTCACTATCCTTTGATTTTACTCTGCAGGATCCTGCCTAGTTCTGTACAGAATCACTAAGGAAGGACCAGCTCTAGGCTCCTGTGTCACTTATGTAGCCATGAACACTACAGCACTGTCAAACCTTGAGTTCACAGCCCATTTAGATATACACTGGGGAATACCAAAGATCATCCTGCTATTGGTTGCCTACTGCTGAAGAGGACTCATGGTCCAAGATTTCAACAGCCAGTCATACATGTTGCTGACTAGAATAGAAGTCTGATAGACTGGTTCTAAATGTCTCTGCCTGATACTGATGCTGATCTAGAGGTTCCACGCATAGGCAGCACCCATCATATGGGAGCAATTAGAATTTGATCTGTGTTAAGTTTCACAAACCCAATGCTGAGTTTCAAGGCAGAATCTTGGGCTTATAACTCTGTGTTCCACTAATTGAATGGAATTGTGGTCCTTGCTTTTTTACCTGAGGTTAGAATGGTTTTGGTGAAGGTAGTACTTCGGCATCAAGACTGATGCTAAGCCTTGTAATGCCTGAATTTTACAGTCACAATAAACCACCTAGTCTGAGGGTTACATCCAATGGTGATGCATAACAAAACACATGCTGGAGTGAGGCAGTATAGATAGTCTGTTGGCTACAAAGGCTGATGCTAAGTTGCACTGCTCCTGAGTCTCACAGTCCCTAGTATTTGTGACATCCATGGGCAGTTGTGCCCCAATTCTACTCTGAGGCTATCAATGGGGCAGGTCCAAACTTTATTTGGTTCCACCAGAGTACTGGTCTCTACCTGGTATGGGAGCAGGTCTACAGTCTCCTCATGTAAGCTCTGACCTGAGTATAGCTTCCTTTACTTTCTTTCTGGTTCTGTGTCTCACCTGGAAGTGTGGAGGGTAGGGGTGGTCCATCATTGAGCTCCAAGGAAAAGTCCTGTGCTAGCTCTTGTGCTCTGCTCCACAGTGTGTGGGGAGTATTGGTCTCCCTTCAGCTGCCTGAGACTGTAGGAGGGGTGGAAGCAAAGTCCCTTAGCCACTTGGCTAACACAGTTCCAGAAGCTTTTTCTGTAGGTATAGGACTGGGGCAAAGGTCATGGGGCTCTAGTCAGCACTGGATTTCACCATCATAGGCCTGATACTAGGTTTCAAGCCTAAAGTCTGAACTGGGTTCGCTCTCCTTCCCCCAAGCAGGATCATTCTCTGTAGTTGGGGGAATGATGATATGGGACAATGTTTCCTTCTTGAAACAGTTTTCAACATAATTCTTCTTGTTATATGATAACCGATGGGTATGACATGTCACCGGGCTTGCTTAGCTTTGTGAAGGCAGTTTGGTACACTAGTGACTGCTCATTTATTGTATGGGGACAGAGAGGGATGTTGCAAGATCCAAGTTTCCTTTTTGCTCTACCTCCATTCTCCCCATTTTGAACTGGGTCCCTACCGGCATTCTTCCTGTTCCAGACAAACATTTATTTAGTGTTTCCTAGATTTCAGGTATTATTCTAGGCCTTGCAGATAGAGCAGTAAACAAAATATGTGAAGACTATTATTTAAAAACATGCCTTCAATTAAAAGAGAGACAGAAAATAAGCAGATGGTGATAAGTCCTATAAATAAAAATGAAGCAGGATAAAGTAGGCAAAATAATTGCTCCTAAACATGTCCACACCCTTATCCTTGAAACCTGTGAATATAGCAACATATATAGCAAAAGTGGCTTTGTGGTAACATACATAGCAAATGTAGCTTTACAGATGTGACCTTGGGTTGGGGAGTTTATGCCACACAATCTTGTCATTCACAATACAATCCCTTGAGTCCTTAAAAGCAAAGAACATTACTTAGCTCAGAAAGAGAAGTGAAGACAGAAGAGAACCAGTTGAATGATAGCAAGAGAAGGGTTTGACCCACTGATGCCAGCTTCAAAGATGACGGTGGTTTTTAAGAGCTGGGAAAACCCAGGAACAGGCTCTTCCTAGAGGAAAGAAGTACTGCTTCCTACTAAAGGAAAGCAGTACTACTAACACTGATTTTTCCTGGTAGTCTATGTTGGACTTACGGCCCACAGAACTGTTGAAAGTAATTTGTATTGTTTATGCCACGACATTTAAGATGTTTGCTAAAGTAGCAATAGGAAACTAATACCAGAGATCATAGAGACTGAAAAGTATGTTCCTTTTTATAAAACTTGGTCAGGGTTGGAGTCCTTGCGGGGATGATGCTAGAATAAGTGGAATGAAGTGACAAAGCCTACTCTCTGTACACATAGGGATGGTGCTCTGGGCAGAGGGAAGAGCAAGTGCAAGCATCTTAAGCCAGAAAAAATTCTTAATCCTTAATCCTTTGAGGCATAGCAAGGAGACCATAGTGGCTGAAAATCAGTAAATCCGGGACAGATGATAAGGTTATGAGGTGAGTATTGCTGTCAAGGAGCCAGACATGCTGGGACCTGTTATGCCATGTTGTTTTATTCTGACTGAGTAAGGAGCTCTTGACAATTTGGGGAAGAGGAAAAACAGCATCTCACTCAGGTTTGGAAAGGAACATTTCTGTTATCTAGTGGCAACCAGACTGCAGAAAGATCAGGAGTTCTGAAACCAACCGAGAGCTTTGTCCAAGTAGTCCATAATGGACTATTGGATAAGTTGAAGATAAATACTCAGATTTGGCATACATTTTTGAAGTTAAATATGATAGGATTTGATAATGGATTAGATATTAGTGTTAGGATAAAGTGGGATGAGAAAAGACTCCAGCTGCAAATTGGAGTTTTGCTACTGAGATGAGAACTAAGGAACCAACAGGTTAGGAATAACCCAACTACTGTCAAGTGGTCTCATGATTTTAAACATTTCTTACTTTTATACACCTCACATATATAGCATTTATCTACCTTGTACCTTCCTTTCAACATCACATATGACTACTATTATTAGCATTAATTCAAAAATTTCAGATAAATACTTTAGAAGAGACCATCAGGATTTCCATGCTTGAATCACCACTATGCTGCTCACTCAGGAGTTCCTATTTCACTGTTTTCTACTTAACCACCTTGCAAACTACACATTTTTCACTTGAATAGTTTCTGGCCAATGCTTTTTTGAGCTAAAACCTAATTTGAAAATCTAAATAAGAATGATATTTGAAGGCATATGCGCATTCATTGAGATGAGAAGTTCTGCTTTTGGATTTCCTTACCAAGAGCAGTTGATTCTTATGACACAGTATGTGGGAATGAGCAATTTTGACCATTTAGGTGGTAAGTTTCAAACATTAAATATAACTAAGTTTGTTTTCATTAATTCAAAAACGTTGGTATTATATATTGCAAAAACAAAACACTAGGATTGAGAAGGCCTACATTGTATACTTATGATTAAAAAGTAAATTCAAATAAAAGTAAAGGTTTTTTTATTTAATTGCAATATTTATAAGAATTGCCATCTAGTTAACAAAGTAAATTTCAGTAATAAACTATCGTTAAACCCATATGAAGTTTCTAAACATAGACATACATTATAAAATTATATTTAAAACAATTAAGTTAATGTCACTTAAATGTATATATCTCATATTTTACCAAAGTAGAGTAATATTTTAAATATTTATGTAAATCCCATTAAGTCATCTGCTGAGAAAATAATTTCAATGGCTGTAATAAAATTGTTTTGATTATATATTCTGTGGACTATTGCTGAATATCTGAAGCATTACCAAGAAGTTAGAAAATCTTTTAAAAAGTGTTCTTCCTTGTCTGGACATGAGAGCTCTCTGCAAACTAATTGATGTTCCTACAAGACACATCATGCTATTGCTGACCTTTGTTTCTGTCATGTAAGTATGGAGAATTCTTCTAAATACATAGAATGAAGATCATCAGGTAGGTAGAAAAATACATTGTCCTGTTAAATAGTTAATAAATATTAGTAGCAATGTAGCCACAACTTATTTATAGAATTAATAATATAATAATTATATAGGCTTACTAATTGTTTAAGCATAAAAAAGTCATTTATACCAAAAAATACTGTGTTATGTCTTATAATAAAAAGTGGAGATGATAAAAAATTTTGAATTTGAATAATAGTATTAAATAGTGAAGCCAGAATTGACAGGCAGTTAGTGTAGAAATCAGGGAATCTGGTCAAATTGAGGAATGGAGTCTGGGAAGTTGGAGACGCCCCTGGGAGACTGGAATGTCAGTGCCTCCAGAGCCTTTGATCACCAAGGTTACCTGCTTAACTGCCCCTCCCCAAAAGGTGTAGGCAGGGAGTTGCTAATTAATGCCTCCTGGACCCCCACCTGAATCTCCATGTGCCCTACTCCCCCATTCACACGTCACCCTTTTGCTGTGTCACCACCACCACCATATGGGCAGGAAGGAGAGATAAGGGTCAGAGGAAGGGGCAGAACAAAGAAGACCATAACCTATAAAAGATGGAGGACCCTCTCACTTCTTGGGGATTCCAGAACATCAGCATGGCCCCCCTTCTCCCACTTGGGAGAAGTTTGTATTACTACTTTTAAATAAGGCCTGCTTAATATGCTTGCCTTGGAGTGATTCTCCAGCGTTATACTTCAACACCAGAGGAAGCAGAACTCGTCACCAGTATGCGGCGGTATCAATAGTTATCTGTCAATGTGTAGAAGTCATCTAAAATTCGTTGATGCAGAATAAGTTCTCTTATTATCATTTTTTTAAAATTAAGATGAGATATCATCAATAGCCATTCCAGAGAGAGCACAATATTATCATATTAAGATAATCATTAATCAACAGTTTTTTCATTATTAACCTCGTACATGACATTTAAAGATGTTAAAATAAAAATGTTTGATTTTGCCGCCCAAATATTTAGTTGATATAATAATTTAATTCTAAAAGGTAGGTTCATTTTTCTCACCAAATTGAATCCAGATATTATTAATTTTAATTAATTCCACACATTTGTTACATTTCAGTAGTAGGTTAAGTCATCAGGTTTTATTTTTTAATTATTTTTTATTTATTTATTTATTTATTTATTTATTTATTTTTGGTACTGGGAATTGAACTCAGGGGCACTAATCCACTGAGCCACATTTCCCACCCAATTTGGGGAATTTTATTTAGAGACAGGGTCTCACTGAGTTGCTTAGTGCCTTGCTTTTGCTGAAGCTAGCTTTGAACTCACAATCCTCCTGCTTCAGCCTCCTGAGCCACTGAATTCATCAGGTTTTATATTTGGGTATTTGTCTCTCACTTTAGTTCCAACATTTTTCTGATGTATAGCAATCATTTGTGAAAGCCCTAATTGTGGTGTTCAATGCTGTTCTATGACTATGCTTCATAACCTTTTCTTCTAATTTTTAGCATGTGACTACATAAGGTGATGTTTGTAACATATTGATTGTTAACTAACTCATTGAATCATAATCTCTTAGTTCTGGTTGGAAACTTAGGAGTAAACCTCTCTAAAATCATTGTTTAAGAGTTTAGTAAACTAGGTCAGTATAATATTATTCCTTACTCAATATCCAAATGTCGATTTTCAGCAAAATTGGGACTTCTGAAACAACTGGATACTTATCACTCATTAATTTTTGCTTGCTTTAACAGAGTTAGAAATACACAGAATACTCTTTCCTTTGGTGTCTAAAGTACTTCCTAATACAAGTTGTATGGTTAAAGTAGAAGATTAACTAGTTGAAAATACCTGTGTATACATATAATGCACATTTATGTAGGATCCTTTGGTTGGTACTCCTTGTCAATGCTGACTTGTAGAACTTGCTGTTTGATTTTTTTTATTATTATTACCAAATGAAACTCTTTTAATTAGCTTTTTTGCTACTGTGACTGAGGGATCTGACAAGGACAACAGAGAGGAGGTAATGGTGTTTTGGAGCACAGTCTCAAAGGTCTCAGTTGATGGATGGCTGACTCCATAGCTCTGGGCGCAAGGTGAGGCAGAACATCATGCTGGTGGGTGTGAAAGAGGAAAGCAGCTCAGTATATGGCAATCAGGAAGCCGAGGGAGTGCTCTGCTCACCAGGGACAAAATATAAACCCCAAAGAGATACCCCAGTAATCTACCTCCTCCAGTCACACCCTACCTGCCTACAATTACCCCTCAAAGAATTAATCCAGTGAGAAGGTTACAACTCTTATAATCTAATTGGTTTATCCCTGAACATTCTTGCATTGTCTCACATATGAGCTTTTGGGGGGACATCTAATTTCCAAACCATAACAGAAAGGCTGGTTATTTATTTCCATATTTCTATTTACACTCTCTTACTGCAGGTTCTAAATTTAAGAAAAAATATGTACATTTTCAAAATCACTTTTTAAGGTTAGGGTACCAATCTATGGCTGATGGAATGGATTAAGTGTATAGTGGAAAATAAACCAATGACCTTTAGCCATTTTGTTTTGATTTACTATGACCCTGTTGATTGAGAAACTAGTTTTTATGTATGGTGCAGAATTATTGGGCCTCTGTAGACTATAACTTATTTGACAAAGGTTAAGGCACATAGGTCAGTATGGACTAGAAAACAGCTTTTATCATGATAATTTTTCCCTGAAATAGAGTTCTGAAATATTATCATTTTTGATCCAGCATGTTTCAATTCCCCAAAGAAATTTTTATCTCCTTATCTACAAAAAGCACTGCACAGAACAGAATAATAAGTCCATAAAGATGCTAAAATAATACAATGTTTTAGCTTAAGCTAATGTATATACAGTTTTTTTTTTTTTTCCAAAAAAGCTAATACACACAAAACAACAAAAGCGAATTAGGACTTTAAGAGGCCAGTGGCCTTTATTTTTCATCTATAATCTGGAAAGCAGCAGAGGGACTTTATTCTACTTCCTTTACTTTCATGAATTCCCAAAAAAACATGCACTAGCTATTTCGAATCTGAGTTCTGGAAATGTCTAACGTGATACTGAATAACGTTAGGAAATATAATGAAAGCCCATGGGAGATTATTAACCCAAGCTTTAAAGTTTCAGATTTGTTTATTTTTGTTTATGTATGTTGCCTGTGCTTCCTTCTTAAAAATCCACAGTTAAGAATTAAACGTGTGGGAGGGAAACGCCTATTCAGTGTCTCTTTTTCATAGTAGAACCAAATTTAAGCACAGAATTATTTCAGGGCAGTTTGCCTACTCAATGTTTTATCATAATAAAAGTGTATCTCAATCGTCTGAAGGGTTAATATTAGTAGAATTTTAAAAATTTTTTGTTTTCAATAAAATTCTAATATAGGCAGTTTGTGTAAATCTCCATATGCATGCCTTCAGGAAGACTTTCCCTTAAGACAATTTCTTCCAAATATTGTTTCAATTATAGAACATTACATGGCACAATTCTATAAATTGATCACCATCTGACAATATCTGGCATTTTTCTGTCATTTTCATTTTCATTACTGGCCAATTATAAATGTTAAACTTCCAATCATTCACATACTCAATGACACTTCTAGGGAACTGAAAGGAAATATATACCATAACTCGGTATGCGTAAAATGGTATGCAACATAAGGCTACGTTTTGCTACTTTAAAATATGTCTGTTTTGCACTTTCAAGTTATATCAACAAAACAACTACTTGAATTTAAAAAAAAACATGCTTTCATCTTGTTTTCAAAATGCTAATAATATCTTCTGACAGCTTTTGGAGAAGTTCCACTGATTTTCATTCCTGATTTAAGCAAATATTGATTAATGAAGACACTGGCTGGGGCTATCCAGAGAAATTGGTATGGTTTCCTTTAGAAAGGTATATTCTAAATGAAGCATGTATGTGTCTTTGGTGCTTAGTTGATAGTGTGCAAATTGAGATGTATTTGTTTATAAGGTGTTAGATTAGTGTCATACTCAGAGCTAAATCAGTTCAGCCCTATATGTTATATTTTCCATATCTCTTTTATGTATGAATAAATGATATATTTTGCTGGTATAAACTGGCAGTGATATAATGTCATTGATTAGAATTTATTTCAGTGATATGAAACCAGGTAAATATTTTATCATATTTTGCATTACAGAATGTGTGCAGTTGGTCTTGTATTAGCCTTAATGCTCTGTCATTTAGTGGCAAAGTGACATTGTGCAAGTGATTAAAACTCTGTATTTCTCTGTTTTCTCATCTATAAAATGCAGAAAAAACTACCCTATCTCTTTCCACATTGCTTTCCGTGATTATTTCAACATTTTAAAATTAAAACACCTGAAAATGTATTTGAAATTTTAAAGTTCCATAGGGACGACCCAGTTTATCTTCTTTATTAATGCAAAACAATGTTGCTTTCATAATGTGTGTGCTAATCTTCAACTCGTTCAATGGAATATTGCAAAACCTTGCCATTATAATGGCTTACTTTAAAAATTGTTATTTTCATTTCATTTCAAAATATGTTGAAAATAAAAGTCAACATATTATCATCGTTGAAAATACATATATCTCTCATTTCTGATTTAAAAAACAAATATATGAATATTTACTATCAGTAACACCAATAGCTTTAATCTATTGAAAGTGAGATATCATTAGTTTTGAAAAGCAGCTTTTTTAATTTAAATGTCTATTTAATATAATATTTTTCTTTTTTTCATCTTCAATAATTTTCCCTATTCTTTGCTGGTGCATTATAATTATAGACAGTAGTGTGATTCATTATTTCATATTGATACATGCACACAATATAATAACATAATTTGGCTAATGTCATTCCCCAGTAATTCGCCTTTGCCTACCTTCCTCCCTCACCTCGTCCCTTTCTTCTACATTACTGATCTCCCCTTGAATTTTTATGAGATGCCCCCACCTTTCTTTTGCTTCTTCCTCTTTAACTTCTACATATGAAAAAAATATGACTTGACTTTTTGAGCTTGGCTTATTTTGCTTAACGTAATGCCTGCAAATGACATAATATCATGCTAATTTATGGCTGAATAAAACTCCATTGTGTGAATGTTTCTTAATCCATTTATCTATTAATGGGCACCTAGTTGGGTCCATAGTTTGGGTATTGTGAATTTTGCTGGTATAAACAGCAATATTTATGCATGCACTGTTATAGTATGGGGACTTTAATTCTTTAGGATAAATACTGAGGAATGTTTAGCTGTGTCATATGGTAGTTCCATTCCTAGTCTTTTGACTAGGAATATTAACTTCCATAGTAGTTATACTAGAATATAATACCACCCAAAGTATAAAACTTTAAAAAGAACAGAAAAAAGAATGGCAGCAATAATAAATGCTGGAGGGGATGTGAAGGAAAATCATTTTAGGTTTTCTTTGTTTTATGAAGAATATATATATATGGCAATTTGTAAGGCTAATCATTCCATTTCAAAATAATCAAAGATTTAGAAAACATATCTAAACATGTAACTTTGTTTCTTAGAGTTATCAGAGGAACAATTTTTTAAGTATCCATAATTAAATTACTTTAACTATTAAAATATAGATATGCTTTCTTGCAAATCAATATATAGATATATATTTATTTATGTACTCAAGTTATGATTATATAGTAATAAATCCAAAAGTAATTTTTAAAAGAGTTTAAGGGCTGGGGATAGCTCAGTGGTAGAATGCTTAACTAGTATGCACGAAGCTCTGGGTTCAATCTCCAGGACTAAGAAAATAAATAAGATAAAATAAAATAATGGTTTAATATGTACTTTCTTCCAAAGAAGCAGGTGATTTCATTAGGTGGTTATCATTATAAAATAACTCATAAAAATCTGCAATCTAGTGATTTGAAAGATGCATAGAACTGAGAAAGTTGAGCATGTGCTAACTTGCTCTACCCAAAAAATATGTGAGGAAGTAGGGTCATTTAGCTCTCTGGGGAATACCTAATAGGAGTTTTGATGGACAATGCATCTTTTTCCTCCATTCCAGTTAGCTGCCCTCAAATTTTATAGGCAACTATATGTGTCATAATTAGCTCCTTGGTGCACCTCTACCCAATAATACTGTCCCAAAACTTCATTCGGTATACATATATAATATATTATTTCTTTCTTTCACCTTCTTTAGGAGATAAACTGTACATATTTTTTCATCTTAACCTGGGTTATTACATGTTAAAAAACATACCACATATCTGCCTACACAAGTGTCTAGCAATTGGGACCAAACTTATACCCTAAGAAAGAATCAAATTATCAGTCTTTATTTTCCTTTGATCAATTCAGCATCTAAGAAGTCCCTCAAGGCTGGATGAAGCAGGAAAACAGGATATTCGGCAACACCACATCATGGCCATCTCAGCATTCAGCTTGACTGCTCGTGCTTAGCAACCTGTGCATTTTTGAAGCTGCTTTTCTATGAAAGGTCCAAAAACTGTTAGTAAGCTTAGTGAAGTGTATGAAAACGTAGATAATGCAGCCAAAATTCCAGGCTCCAAACATAGATTTGTCACCAACTAGGTATGAGATGCTAGGAATGTCATTTTTTCTTTTTGAAACTCATTTTTCCCATCTGTAAAATAGGGAAAACACAATTTCCCAATTCACAGTTGTGTTTTGAGAGTTAAGTAACTTAATTTATAATCAGGAATGAGATAATTAATTGAAATAAAAGAGGAGTATATTACTCCATTTTCAACACACATAAAAAGTGAAATTTATTTGCTTTACAGAAACAAATATTAAAACCCAGCATATGTACAATGAAATTTAAATCATTAGAATTTCTTATTTTTATTAATTTTATTATTAATAATTAAATTATAAATTTAAATATTAGACTATATTATATTTAATTTATAAATTTAAATATTAAAAATAATTTTTATTATTTTTATTAATAATAATAACATTTTTTCTTCTTCTTCTTTTTCAGATGTAATTTCAGCTACCTGTTGTCCATGAAACAATCTAGCTAAAGGGAAAATGATCTTTTATTTACTTTCATATTTTCAGAGATAGAACATAAGATCATATATTATTCCTCAAATAACCTCAATGATAAAAATCATGTTTATCATCATCATCCTTAGAGAAACAATTTAATATGAGTTTAGAGGAGAGAAAAATAAGAACAAAATATAAGGAGATAAGAAAATGTCCAGTCTATATTTTATGGTCATTAGCAAAATATACTTTTTCTCCAAGAAATTAAAAAGAAAATCAAGAGAAAGTTTCTATATTTAACATCTTCAAATTAAAACCGGCCCTATCTCTCTCACTTACACCCAACATATTTTATCAGCAACTAAAAACACAATGATGATCAGAACCTAGTGTATCTGCCTGACATTTTCATTTAGTCATATTCTGGATCTCTCCCCGTGTTTCATTTAAAATTTCATAGATTTAAAAACACACAAATCTCTGCCTCGCAAGCACAAGGCCCTGGGTTCAATCCCCAGCATCACACACACACACACACACACACACACAAATACACAAATCTGAAAAATGCAATTTTAGTATCCCATTATAACAAACACAAACATATCTACCAAAAATGTCTTTCTCTCCATAATTCTCAAGACAGGGTCTGTACATTTTTCCAGATTTGTTTTCACCTAATAAAGATTTAAAAATGGCTACAATGAGCAAAAAGCTAAGGTAAAGTCTAGGAGTTTATGACAACAATTTGACTAAATCAAATAAATGATTTCAGCTTATCTAAATCACAGGTCTAACTTAATGTGGTGTTTGTACAATTTATTTCACACTTTTATAAATGCTGGGAAATTCAGTGTATAAAAATAAAATATATGATATGTAAGCTCATTTGTTATACAAGGCTAAATAAAGCACTGTCCCATTTCTCTCTGATCATAATCTAATCATGTGAATGCAGAAGTTTATTTTTTGAAAGGTTTGCATAAAACTCTTTTGGGGAAAAAAGGGTTGATTCTTTTTCTTTTCAATAATTTTAAAAAATTTCCATTTAACCTTTTTTTTTTGTTTTACATGAATTCAGGCAGTATTTGTTTTTATGGACTCCATCTAACATTTCTGCTTATTAAAAGATGTGCATTTCCCCTACATAGTTGAGGCAAAGCACAAAACTTATAACACACTTGTAAATACCTATCTTCTCAAATCAAACTTAAAGTTTTGGAAATAGTTTCTCATCACTCCACTTATTTTGCATTAAAAATTTTCAGCAGTGGTGGTGTATCCAATCTGATATACTGTGCATATCCTAAAATATCAATGCAATATTCGTTATTTATATTGTGGTTATATCATTTAGGATTTGCATTCAAGAGCATTCAAATTGGTTGGTGAAGGTGCTGAAATTAATAAAAGAACACAGATAAAATTCATTTTTAGTATACATAGGACACTGGGAAAAGAGGATAATAGAGTTATCACTCAATTAGTGATGATTATTGAAAACAGTATATTTAGGACATTGATATGATCCAAGAAAAAATAATAATACAAAATAGACCAGCTTATAATCTACAGAACCTGCTCAAATGGACTTTATCCAAGGACAAAATGAGATCAGGTTAGAAAATGTATCTAAGTCACACATTAAGCCAGCAGTGTAACACATCTATTTGAGTGTAGATCTTAAGCTCTTTTCCTTCCACTATCAACAGTTTAAAAAAAATAGCATTACATTTTGTAGTTATCTTAAAGAATTTTGCTCTTAGGTTGAGGTGGTATGAGTAATATATGTGACTCAAAAAGCGAGAAAGCAAAATAAGTATGAAAAGTAGTGCTAAATCCTGTTTTAAATATCAGTGAGTGTTAACAGTTATAGAATTCTTTATTTGGAAGACAGAAATTTAATTAGGTCTTACAGGAATAAATGATTTGGGTAATTTAAGATTCATGATTAGTAAAGACCAATTGTACTTATTTTAAATAGTGGAATTACAGGATCCTATGATAGCTTACTTACAGTGTGGTTTTAACAAATTCCATTTCTACTAAAAATGTGCATATGTGTGTTTACATGTGTTTGTGTTTATATGTATGTATGTAAACATTAAAATTTGTGAGTATAACATGAAAATTAAGTAAATTCCCAAGTTTTGGGACAAATTATGATAAAATTATAATTATTATTATCTGGGTCATCTAGTTTTTTTTAGTAAATTTAGTAAAATGTCATTGGGAGGTTTTGTTTGATTTTAGCAACACTGCTTACTATCAACTGGTATGAGATACATCTTACAGAGAAATTATAAATTACAGACAAAATGGAAAATCAAAGATGAAAAAACAGTGAAATATTTGAAGGACATGGAAGGTTAATGGAAATAATACACCTGAAAGACAAAAAGAAATCAGAAAAATTCAGTGAATGCCCACCTTCAAACAAGGGGAATGACACTAGATGAAATTCCTTCCAATAATTATTGTTTGATTGAAATCTCCAGTAGATGGGGCATAAATTGCTAGAAATGAAGCAGAAAGGTACTGCTTTATTAATTTGTGTTGTTGGAAGATAGGGTCGTGGTTTGCCAAAGGGACTGGAAATTGAAGAAGGAAACCCTGTGGAGAAGAAAACCACCTCTAGAGGAAAGTTTTAAACTTGCATACAACACTCCATCATATACATCCTGGCACTGACTTCCTCAACAACACCCCAAAAGTTCAAAAAAACAAAACTGAGAATCAATAAGTGGGATGCCATCAAATTAAAAAGCCTCTGCAACAGTAAAGGAAATAATTAAGACAGGGAAGAGAGAGCATATGGAATTAAAAGAAAATCTTTGCCAGCTACTCCTCTGAGAGGAGATTAATGTACAGAATATATAAAGAACTCAAAAAACTCAATACCCCAAAACCAAATAAACCAATCAATAGATGGGCAAAGGACTGAACAAAAACTTCTCAAAAGAAGGAACATAGATGGTCAAGAAATATATGAAAAAAGTTCAGTCTCTCTTGTAATTAGGGAAATGCAAATCAAAACTACACTAAGATTTCATCTCACTCCAGACAGAATGGCAATTATCAAAGAACAGAAATAATAACATATGTTGGTGAGGATGTGGTAATAAAGGTACACTCTTACATTGTTGGTTGAGCTGTAAATTAGTACCACCACTCTGGAAAACAGTATGGAGATTTCTCAAAAAATAGGAATGGAACATCACCTAGCCCAGTTCCCCCACTCCTTGGTATTTAATTTACCCTTTTATAATTTTAAATAAACCCTGGCCTGCTCTTATGAAAAGGAGACTTAAAGAATCCCATCAGAATGAAACCATTGGAAGGCAAAAAAAACTGAGTTGTAGGAGAGATGGAGTATGGAGTTTCAGTCCTAAACCTTTAGAAGTCATGTGGTAAGAACCTGACATATTTTTTCCCATGTACATATATGAAAACAATGCAGTGAATTCCACCACATATACAACCATAAGAATGGGACTCTAACTAGAATAAGATATATTCCATGCTTGTATAATTATATCAAAATGGATTTTGCTGTCAAATAAAACTAAAAAGAACCAATAAAAGTTTAAAAAAAAAAAAAAAAAAGAACATCGTAGATGCCATAGCAAGAACCAACTTAAAAAAAAAAAAAAAGTCAAACCTTTTGAGTTTTATCATTTAAGACCTAGAGTAGCCACACCTTAAAATTATGGCTACACTGATGGGCTAAAGGAGTTGCCCAAAAAAGGGCAAAAAGGATAACATCAAACTTCCGTACATTCAAAATGATTTCCAGTGATTCGTTTTTTGATTCATTTTTATACTAGAGCAAAAATAAACATTTCTAATGCAACCATTCCAAGTCTATATAATGTATCATTTACACCTTGAATTTAGAGTGAAAAGTAACCAGACTGAAGCAAGAGGAATTATCATGAATCAAGAGAAAAAGCAGGTAAAATAAATTAAGATAGAGACAACATGGATGCTAGAAAAAAATGAAATGAGGATGACAAGGTGTTAGAATTAACAGAAAAGAACTTTAAAATGTGTGGTATACACAAATCTAGAAAGACATATCAAGATATTCTGTTTTAATTCCCAGGTTTGTGATGTAAAGAGATATCACACTAAGGATTGTTATGTAACATTGCAAAGAGATTTAACAAATACAATTTAAGATCAAGTTGTGGTGGTTAGTTTTCTATGTCAAATTGAAGGATGTTTTTGAATGAGATTAAAATTTAAATTGCTTAATTGAAAAAGTTGAATTCAGAAGTATAGAAGATGAGTTAGCAATTCTAAACATTCATGAAATAAAAAGCAGAGCATCAAAATACATTTAAACTGATAGAACTGGTATAGAAATAGACTGTCACTACTATAATAAGAACTTCAACAGACTTCTGTCAGTGTCTGATAAAGTAGAGACAAACCAGTAAGGATACAGTTGACCTCAGTAGCATTATTACTCAAATGGACTTAATTGACATTTGTACAATACTTTGTCTACAAACACTACAATGGAGCAGTATTTGGTAATAAGAATTGAACTATCAAGCCACAAAAAGACTAGGGTGAATCTTAGCTAGCTATTGATAAATGGAAGAATTCAGTCTTTGTTGTTAGGATCTGTTGTAGTCTGTATGATGATTATATGACATTCTGAAAAGTGCAAAATTACAGAGAATGTAAAATAGCAGTTGTTGCTAGGAGGGGAGTAGGTGGGAGGAATAGTTGAAGCATGGGGACTTTGGAGAGTGAAGAAACTATGTGAGATGGCAGTGGTGATAAGACACTATGTACTTGTTAAAACCCATAGAAATTTACAGCATTAAAAATAAGACATTTATATATAGGAACTTCTAATTTCCTTTAGCAGGTCCAAGAATCTGAGAATATAATCCAGTATGTGATCTAACAATCTAATTGTATTACCAATATATGAAACAATCACTGAAGGAAATAGGGTTAGAAGTTCTAATTTAAGTAACTTTGGAAATCAGTGGAGTCTATATGACTAAGGAGAAAATGTGCATAAGCATTATTTCCTGTGGGCATAAAGAAAAATAACTTGACATTCCTCTACTTATATATTGCAATTGAATAAATAAATATATTGTGATGGATTGTGGGATCTCAGTTTCTTATGACCATGTAGAAAGTTCAACTTGAGAATATTAAATGACTCATGTGGTAGTGGATGAGAGTAGAAAGCATCAATATTCACTCATGTTTAGCTAAATATAAATAAAGAAAACTGTATGTTCGAATCTCTCTCTCTCTCTCTCTCTCTCTCTCTCTCTCTCTCTCTGTATAGTTTGAATGTTCCCTCCAAATATTATGTTGAAATTTAATTGCCATTCTAATAATATTGAGATATGAAGTTTTAAGAGATGCTTATGTCATAAGAACTCTGTGCACAGTGAATGAATGTCATCATGGGAAAGGACATCCCATAAAAGAATATGTTTGCCGTATTCTCTCCAGTGGTCTCCTGCCTTTCCACCATGGTATGATATAGCCTGAGGGTCCTTGCCAAATACCATGTGAAGTTCTGGATTTTATAACTTCCAGAGCTGTGGGTCAAATAAACTTCTATTGTATATTAATACCCAGTTTCTAGTACTCTGTCAGGCTAGGAGAAAATGGACTAAGGCATAGAAATACATAGTTTGGCAAATACACCAACTTTTCTTGTTCTGTCAGTGAAAATGGCTTAGAAGTAGTGAAACTATATTGGAAACAAGAATATCCAATGCAGAGATCTTGGTTCCTAAAACCATTCTTCAAATAAAGCAATGTTTATTTGAGAAATGTCTGACTCTAGTATTGGGACAGGAAATATATACAGTGAGCATGAAGTATCCTGTATTGTGAGCAGTAAGGAAGTGCTTAGACACATAAATCTAGTGTATATATATATATATATATACGTGTATATATATATACACATATATGATACACATATTTAGTGTATAGTATATGTACACACACATACATACATTAAAATTTGCTAAATATCATATGTTGTTAGGGAATCAAAACACAAAGCATCAAAAAATGCTAATACAAATCTGTTAAAACAGCTGAAATCCAAACCACAACAATCAGTGCTCATAAAGATATGGAAATATAGGAGTTCTGCTTCATTGCTGATAGGAATGCAAAATTCTAATCACTTCGAAAGGTTGCTTATAGTTCCTTACAGAGCTAAACACAACAACACAGTCTTAAGACCTGATCCAGCAATTGTTATTCTAGGTATTTACCCAAATGATTTGAAAATTTATGCCTCCACAGAAAGCTTACGTGAAAATCAAAGTGATTTGGTAATCGTAACTGCCCAAATTTGAAGCAACCGAAGTATCTTTCACTAGGTGTAAGAATAAGATAATTATGGTATGCCCATACAGTTGAATGCTATTTAGTGATTTTAAATGAGTTATCAAGTCATAAAAAGTTATGGATGAAAGGTAAATACATATTGCTAGGTGAAACACATAGTCTGAAAAAGCAATATACCACATCATTTAAAATATATTCTGGAAAAGACAAAACTATACAGACAGGAGAAGAATCAGTGGTTCCCAAAGAGCCAAGGCAAATAGCGGGAAAGACAAACAGATGGAGCACAAAGGAGGTTTGGGGCAGTGAAATTATTCTGTATGAGACTGTAATCGCAGGCATACTATTTGAGTACTTATCAACAGCCAGGGATCTGCATAATATAATGAATGGATTCTAATGTACACTATGTGCTTAGTAATAATACATCAGTACCTACTAGTCAAATGTAACAGGTACACATAACTAATGCAAAATGTTAATAATAGCACATTCTGTATAGAAAGGTAAAGGAAAAAAAAATGGGAAGTCTTTGTATGGGCTGCACTATTTTTCTGCAAACTGTTCCAAAAGTAAAGTCTATTTGTGATACATTAATAAATAAGTCACACACACCAACTAAATAAGGGTCTATGTCAAAGGAACACATGGAGCCATCTGAAAGAATTCCCAATAGCCAGAGCTATATTTGAAGCAACAAATTACAAAAAATTTGTACTGTCATATAATCCAAAGTATTAACGATATGTCCTTGAGTCCATCATGATAAGCTATTGAACAAATAAATAATGTCAAAAATTCAAATAATTTGCATGTAATTGATTACCTGAGTCAGGCCCTCAAGGTTAATATCAAGGTCAATATTAAGTAGTAAGTCCTGATGAAGTGTGTGTTCAATGATTTGATGAAAACAGCACATTGTCGCTATAGTTTTGCTTTCAAATGTATATACTCCAGTCTAATCACCACAAAAATATTTGGGGGACTTTTGGGGGACATTCTACAAAATCCTAGACCAGCATTTTAAAAATTGTCAAAATCATGAAATATACCTATGTATCTATCACAACAAGAGGAGTCTAAAGATATACAGCTACAGTATCACTGATGTGATCTCAAAACAGAAAATTATGTTGGGTGAGAAGAAAGGAAACCTGAAAAAAGTGAAACTTAATTAAGAATAGTTTATCGATATTGTTCTATTGGCTAGGACAAATAACAATACTGTTGTAATGTGCTAATAATAGGGAAACTAAGTGTGAATTTTATGGGAACACTTGTACTATTGCTTCAATTCAATATATCCCAACGTTTTGTACAGTACAATCTTATTTGAAAAAATTATTCACTGCTTTTCAAAAGACTCCATTAAGTGAATGAACAAATACACCAAGATATACACAATGTTACTTATATTCAAGATTTGCATAGATTTTCTATAAACCAATAGTAACAATGACAACAAAAACACACAATGAAGTTGGTCTAAAGGAGGAAACTGACAATTTTCCAAACAATAGTATGTAAGAGCCAATAAGCAGCTGAATGAGTTCTCAAAATAATCAGACATGAGGAAAATGCGAATTAAACTAATTCACAGCCAGTAAAAAGAGTAAATTTAAAAACACTCTGAACACCAAAGATTTGAGGACTGGTGCTGCTGGATCTCACATGGGTTGCTGAAGCATATGTAAAACATTGTGGCAACTTTAGAGAAGTGCTTGGCAATGCTTATAAAATAAAATGTTAGCCTACCTTATAATGAAGCAAACACATCTACAAATTTAACCAAGTAAAACAGGTGTCTACCAAAAAGACTTGTAAATGGAAATACATCAGAGCTTTATCGATACCAGACACAAAATAGCAAACCCAAACTCAGTGAACAGGACAATGAATTAACTAGTTGTCGCACAGTGTGACACCGACATTATTTACACAAAGGAATAATCCTTTGCAAAGAAAAGGAATGGACCTCTTTATGCATATGCACAAGGCATTAATTTAAAAACTACCATAAAAGCAGAAAGATCATTAGAGTACAGGAAGGGAACAGCATAGACAGTGACTCCATTTGTATGAAATTCAGGAGCAAGAAAATAATCTGTAGAGATAGAATCAAAAATAGAGTTTATCTAAAAGTGATACAGGACTAGTAAGAAGTGAACATGAGGTTTTGGGTTGTGGCTCGGTGGCAGAGCGCTTGCTTGGCACATGTACGGCACTGGATTCAACACTCAGCACAACATGAAAATAAATAAAAATAAAACAAATGTATTGTGTCCATCTACAACTAAAAAAATTAAAATAAAAAAATTGTTATGATAAAGTCTTCTCCTGTGGTTGATTTGTTTTGTTTTTTTAATTAATTTTTTTATTTGTTCAAATTAGTTGTACATGATAGTAGAATTCAATTATATATTTTTGTGATCCTACAGTACGTTTTGTTTTAATAGTGGCAGTCCTTACAAGAATGTCTGTGTTAATAGACACTTATCAGATTTAGATGTCTGCATTTTTATTGTATGTTAAATGTATTATAATATAGCATTTGTCCTGTTTAAAGTATACATTGTTTATAAACATCTGTGGCAAATTTTAGGAAACAATTTATTTTTGCTATACTTTATTTGAGGTTCTTGAATGCCATCATGAGTTTCCTTTTTTTTTTTTAATTTTGAAGGTGTACCTTCCTCACTTAGTTTTGTAAATTATGCATGCAAAAGAATGTAATTTAAAATACCTATGTGCACATATATAATAGGTGTTGCCTTATTACTCTTTAAGTATGTTGTATCAGTAAATGAAAGGCACAAATTTTTCTTTAAAAAAAAAAGAAGATCTTCAAATTTACACTGAGAAACAAAGGCATAAGGAATTAATGGTAAAGGTGTTCTGTTTCCCATTCAGAAGACTAGTGGAGGTTGTTTTTTCCAGGGGAAGAGATGTCAAAATATATGTAATGGGGGAAAAGTATATTAAAAATGAAGCATGGAATTGAGGGCAGCAAAAGGACAGAGGGTCTGGAATGACAACCACAATTTGTAGGTTGCTGTACAATTTCTACATTCATAGGAGCTTACCTGGGCGATACAGTAATGTCCCTCAGGCAAAAGCTCCTTATGGAGGGCAGATGGCGTGCTATTTTCCTGGTGTCAGAATCTAGGAATGTCTGTTTTACTCAGTTTATTTTAAATAAAATTTCTCCTTCTATTGAAATATTATACCATGCATTTCAGAAAGCAGAAGGCATGATGATGCAGCATAAAAATTTGAAACAGTAATAAGAAGCCAGGGCAGCAGGTGCACTTGGCTAACGAATGAAAAAGGCACAGTGTGGCACCGACAGCAGGAGATTAGAAGAAATGTACAGGCAGTTTATAGGGAGAAAAAGTTGGTACCAAATAGATTTGAGAAGAGAAAACAACAATACAAATCTGAATTGAGTGCAGAAAAAAAAATGTGTTTATGCAGAGTAGAAAGTTAAGCACTCAGAAACAAAAGCAAAGCAAAAGGTAGAGGAGCTGGAGTTCACATCTCCTACTCTGCAGTCATAGAAAACATGAAAAATACCAGTATGCTCTTGCAGAGGTCAGCGAAGCCCGACCCACAGGACACATCTGCCTGATAATCTGAATGACTATAAAAAAGACCAACAGGCAGACCCAAAAAGAACAAAAATCCAAAGAACAGGTCATAGAAACTGTATGTGACTGCAAAGCCTAAACTATTTACTGTCTAGCCTTTTATTTAGAAAGTTTTGCTCTCTCCATGGGTCAGCTATTAGATATTTATTTACTCCCTTTGGTTTCTCCCCTGTTTTCTTTGACTCATTAGTGAATACTTTTAGTGTCTACATACCTTGGGACAAATAACAAGTCACATCCTGGAGTAACAGTACCAAGAAAGGCAGTCTAGGATGCTGTCCTCCTGTGGTAAAGGAATCCAAAGTCCACAAATGTTTAGAGAGCAAGTAATTAAAATAATGAAAAATTTGAAAAGAATCACATACATTTTGTTAAGGGAACAATGCATTCATGGGTTTTCGAAAACCTAGAAAGTCATTGTTAAACCGAAGGTTGCCTGCCAAACATGAACTAGCCAGGATGAAGAGGAAAGAACAGAAGATTTAATGGCATCTAAGTTTGAAGATGCCACTGGGCATCTTCAATTCATATGCAGAAGGTTGCCTGAGGGAGAAAATGCCAGACCCCATGTCACAAAGACAGAGCACCTACTCAGCCATAACTGAAGAATATATCACTTTTTTTTCAGCTTTATGAAATAATAGTTGTGTTGTTATTTAGTTTTTCAGTTGGACTTTTGTTAATAGCATCTAGAGATATTCTTAAGCAATCTGGATTTTATAAACTCAGAAAGTTGATTATTTTACCCTGTGTTTCCTCAAGCATTCTTCCTACTCTTCTCATGTTCAGGTAAATGGACAAAAAATTAAAGAAAGTGGAAATCCATGCGAAAATTTCCTCAGAATGTTATGGTTTATCTCTCATAAAAGAAAAACTGAAAATATATTGAGGTGTGTTTATTCACTCCCTGTGCATTTTTGATTCACCTACTCTGTGAGTGGTACTTTTCTGAGGGTGTAAAGACAAACAAAACAACAACAATCTCTTGTCCTCCTGAAACTACTATTTTGCCAACTAAAACTTATTTTTTGAGAACATTTTAATTCAAAATGCAAGGATCACACAGCATTTTCTTTATCAGTTGGATAGCAAACCATAATAATTTTCCAACTTGACCTTCATAATTCCATTCCAATAACATCACAAGGACCTAGAAGGAAATGAGCCAAAACAAATGTCCTCTGGCTTTTGATAAAAGTCCCTTTTTAAGACATAAACACTGAGGTAGTCATCATGCTCTAACTTTCAGACTCTCAAATTCCTATAGCTTATAAAATACTGTAAAACTTAAATGTATTGCTCTGATTCTCTTCACTTTAAAAACAAAAGTATTAGTTGATTTGGCTGAGCCATCGGTCTCAGAGGAGACACTAACCAGTATACTGTTAGAGACCTCCTTCCTAGAATGGTCTCTGCCCTGGTTGGTAACACAGAAGTACATAGTGGGGTCACTTCTATTTTTATTCACAGGTTTCGTCACAATGATCAATGTGGAACTCACTTCTTGGTGGTGAACTAGTGTTCCAATTCATGGCACTTGAGCTACTATGAAGGTTATGGAGAAAAATAAATCTAGATTGAAGAGATACTTAGGAGTCTGACATGGCTGTAAGCTGTAATTGATTGATCATACTTGAGCAACAAGAGAGAAATGGTGAGTCTAAGCTTTTTGACCCATTTAATAGGATAGCTTTCAAAGAAAAAGTTCTGACCCTGTTCATTGTAGAATATGGACTGATATTGAACTATTCATATAATATTTAAAATGAGATGTGACATGAACTAGGAATACTAGAATTGTCATTCTTTATTGTGTCTATTTTTGTTTGTCGGACTTTGCCTTTATTCTCTACCTGCAAGTCCCACCTTCAATAGGTTGTAAGTTCCAGGAGGGATGGGACTTGGATTTGTTCACTAAATTATGTCTGTGTATCAAAAATGCTGAAGTTAACAATGCATTTAATTAAAAAATAAATATACTTTGAGATGTTAGTTGGGATATTCCTAGGTTGTGTATGAAATGTGTATGTTTCCAAGTAGAGAAGCAGCAGAAGCAATAATCTCAGTAGAGACTTGTCCTATATCTTCCTCTGCTGATCCAGTAAATGATCCACAGCATCAGTGAGCACATGCACTGGAGGAACGGGTTGTCTTGGGAGTCAGACCTGTGATGAAAGCCTGAGTGTCATGCTCAGAATGGGCTGAGCACCCATAGGAACCACTACTAGTGACTAAGTCATCTTTCCATTTACTTCACATGAGCAAGCTAATGATGTATTCAAAGAATAGAGTATAAATGTAGGATGTAACTCCCGGGAGATGATAATTGTCCTGCTTCAGCATAAGCTGGAGCATATATACCCATTACTTTGAAATAATTTTGTTGCATTCCATGGCTGTGCAAAAAAGTTTCAAATAGACAGATGCTGAGCATCACATACAAAAACCTAGTGATTTCGGCATAAGAGACTCAATGCAGAGACCATGCTTTTGACATGCCTATCAAAACATCACTTGCTAGCACAACACCGACTGCAGAGCTCTTTTTCCCTCCAGAATTTATACTTTGTTCCCACACTGAGAATCATTACAGCACTGTTTTCTTAGCTCTTACTCTGCCTCTCTCTTTTCCTTATGGTCTGTCTCCTTCCATTTGTGAATATGATCAGTTAAAGGGAAGAACATAGAACCAATGCCCTCCACAGTTAGAAAGGCTGCAAACTTACACATTAAAAACAGCACAATTACTATGCAACTAACTTAAACACTTGAAAAAAGTCCCTCTATCACAAAGATTAAATTAATAGTACCCAGCTTACGTGTAATGTGACCCTTGTGCATTGCAAATAATATTACATAAAGGAAAATATCAATTTTTGCCTTCTATTTCACTGCTACTGAGAACAGATCAATTAGAAACAGGAACTGGTGAATATACTGTCTTGATATTCCAGGCTAAAGGATGTGTATGTGTACATATTTTTTTCTTGTATTAGCTCAGCTGAACTTTCTGTTTCCCCCAGACACCCTGGTGACTTCCAGCATATGCATGTGCAATTATGAGTGTGTGACCTTCTACTGTTTGCCACTTAAATATCTGCTCTCTTGCCTTTTGCCAGCTGTACTGAGTGATGTTCCCAGGTATATTTTTGGTCCTGTCAGCAATTTAAGGATCAAAAAAAAAAAAAAATAGCTGTGGGTTTCTCCAAAATTCTCTTTTCCGGTAGAGTTCCTCTCCCTATCCTTGAATATAATTGATTACTAATTTCATATATGATCTTATGTTTGCAATTTAAAATTTTTTTCAATTTAATTTTAATATCTAAAATATATATCTTCCCAGGGGATAAATCCATGTAAAGGAGGAGGAGAGGTATGATCTTCAATAAATACTTATAACAGAGTATTTTGAGATGGTCACTTGATTATTTCTGTGCCTTTTCCCTCTCCCTCCTTTTGCCCAGCACTGCACAGATTGAACTGCTATAGTATTTGGGGAAGTGGAAACATTAATCGGAGATTTTTTTTTTTTTTTTTTTCTTTCACAAGGGCCGAAAGGCAAGTCAAAGGCTCTTGCAGCCCTGAGTACTGTCTTTTGTGAAGCTGATTTCTTTGGGAAGTTGTATTTAATTCCTCAGGTCGCATGAGCATTATTTACTCTTGGTTTGCTGCTATCTCTATACACATCCTTCCAGTGGCCCTAAATAGTGATTAAAGCTTATGCCTAAATCATTAAAGTATAAAAAAGTAATTTAGATATGTGAAGTGTGTGGCTTGACAAATTACAACAAGCATTTTTTTTTCCCCTTGTGGATTGAACTTTTTCTTTTTTTTTTTTCCAAACTACATTTTCCTCTTCCTTGAACAGGATAAATTTCAACTGGCAGGACCACTAATGGTCTCAGTTTCACTACCTAATGATAACTGTATTCAGATGCAATGGTCTTTGACAAATTGAATTCTAATGTCTAACATATTTGGAATCTGTTTGTTCTGAATGGAGAAATGGAATCTGTGCTTGAAATAGATAGTAAAATAGGTTGTAACGGCAGTGACTGTATTTTCAGCATATCTCATAATATCTGATCTACCACCACACACAAAGAAGAGGATTTAATGCTTGGGATACACGTCTGGTCTCAGTATTTTAATACTTATGGGACAATAATTTTAAAACTTCCTCATTGATTCAATCTAGAACTCATAAACTATGAGTGAATTAGAATGTTTCTTCAATTTGAAGACTTTTTCTGAATTCTAAAAGTTTATAGTAATATTGATACTCTCACCATCCAGTCTTCTAAATTCTTAACATATTTCTTAGAGAACTCAATTTTCTTTTAAACATATACACATTTCACAGCCCTAACTTCACCAAGATTTCTGAATTAATTTAAAATGCGTTATATATTTTATCTTTCATTTCTTTGTGTTTTCATTTTACAAAATTATTTTATTCATGTTGTATTTTCTTAAGTTTATGCATTTCGAAGATTGACAATCATACATTAATGAAAAAAATCGGTGTCATTCTAATTTTAATTTCATTGGGAGTAAACTATATTATTTAAAAGGTTTTCTTTCTTTGCACATCATTCATGTGTTTCAGAATATGTGGCTGCAAGTTGGTTGGGGTGGTGCAAACCTGTAACCCCAGCAGTCAGAGAGCACGAGGCAGGAGAATCCTGAGTTAAAAGCTAGCCTCAGCAATTTGGAGAGGCTGTAAGTAACTTAATGAGACCCTGCCTCAAAATAAAATTAAATAAATAAATAAATAAATAAATAAATAAATAAATAAAATAAAAAGGTCTGAGGATGTGACTCAGTGGTTATGTACTCCTCCCCTAGGTTAAATCCCTGATACCAAAGAGATATCATTGTAGAGATAGATTCATTGTCCCTTTTTTCATCTCTGTTTCTTTGGGCTTTCCTATCTGTATCTAGAAATTTTGACAATGACTTCAAGCAACGCATGTGTCTACCATTCTAAAATTGCCTTGGGGACTTTGTCATGAATATTGTGTTTCTGTAGTTTTTAATTAATTATTTTTAGTTATGCATGAAAATTGAATTTATTTTTACATAATTATAAAAGCATGGAATAGAATTTGTTCTTATCCAATTCCCAATACTTCCTCTTCCCATTCCTGCTTCCCTGTTTCCTTCCTTCTGCTCTACTGATCTTTCTGCTATTTACTTATAGTTATTTTTTTTAATTAGAATCTTGTGAATGTGCATGATAGTGAGATTCACTGTGGTATATTTATATATGTATATGGGGAAGATGTGTTGGATTCATTACACTGTCTGTTCCTACTACCTTCCCTGCATTCCCCTTTGTCTACTCCACTGATCTTCTATTCTTTTTTTTTTTAATACCTCCTCCCACCTTATTTTGAGTTAGCTTCTGTATATCAGAGAAAACATTTGACCTTTGTACATATATGTAGTTTTGATCACCAAGCCATCCTGGTGGTTTGTCTCAAGCTTCACCTCTTCCAAGACCCCCAAATAATTTATAGTCTCAGAGAGTCATGAGCTAACAGCAGCTGTTTCATATTTCTTCTCAATAGTAATGGTTGTCCTTGATGCTTATTCTTGTCAGTTTTTTAGCTGCTGTAACTAGAGGACCTGACCAGAACAATTGTAGAAGAGGAAAAGTTTATTTGAGGGCTCATGGTTTCAGAGGTCTTAGTCAATAGAAGGCCAGCTCCTTCCCTCGGGGCCCAAGGTAAGGCAGAACATCAAGGCAGAAGAGTGTGGGAGAGGGAAGCAGCTCACATGGTGATCTGGAAGCAGAGAGAGACTTTACTCTCCAGAAACAAAAAATACACCCCATACCCATGCCCTCAATGAACCACTTCCTTCAGTTACCACTCATTTAATCCCATCAAGGGTTAGTGCACTGATGAGGTTAATGCCATAGCCCAATAATTCTCCTCCAGACCTTCTTGCATTGTCTCACATGAGCTTTTGGAGGACACCACATCTAAACCATACAATGCTGGTTTAGAGTAGGGATTCTTGTTTGCTTCATGTTTGAAATGGAATTATTTACTTTTATTTCACATGGAAGCTTTCTTCTGTTCTCTATTTTCTGCCAGCTAGGGTTAGAAGTCTTGAAATGTTACACCCTTGCTCTGATTGATGCTTAAATATTGACTATTGGAGTATCATCTTGATTGACAGTCATGCAGTCTACTGTGATTCAGTGAAATATTTCATACAGTTCAAATTCTACCATAGTAGATATGAATAAAGCTACCTTTGAAATGAATAAGAATTAAATTTTATATCAAGAACATTATATTCTATGATATTTTTACAGAAAACTGTGTGTATTTTCCTACATGAAACTTCCCTTAGGCAACCTAATAACATCATTCATAAATTGATTCTATATACAATAATTTTAGAAAATCAGTAAACTTCAAGTTTGGTTATTGTTATAAAGTTTCTTAATAAGACTCAGAGAATGGTCATTTTGTTATGCAGGGAATTAAATACTGTGTCTACAAAATCAGATTCCTAATCAAACAAGAAAATGAAAAAGAAAAGAAAGCTTTGAAGTATGTTCAATTAAGTTCATTTGACATATTTAATTTGGCAGGGGTACCAGGGATTAAACTCAGAAGCAGTCGACCACTGAGCCAATCCCCAGCTCTACTTTCTATTTTATGTAGAGACAGGGTCTCATTGAGTTGCTTAGTATCTCACTTTTTTTTTTTTTTTCCAGAAGGTGGCTTTGAACTTTCCATCCTCTCGCCTCAGTCTCCTGAGCTGCTGGATTACAGGTGTGTGTCACCATGCCCAGCTTAACTTTTAATTTTAACTTTTTTTTTCCCAGTTGTGTGATCCTTGATTAATTGAAATAAAATTTTATGGATGGGGTTAAATAGGCCTATGTATTCATTAAAGTATGAAAAGATGAAATTGAAGTGTTAAACTTTTATTGTGAAAGTAGAACAATGTGTATCTGATATTGCTGGAAGGAAATATACTTTTCCTCTACCCTGAGCCATTTGATTCACAGATAATGACATGATCATTGCTTTTATTTAACTTGTATACTGAATGCATTTTGAAATAACACAAGTATGGAAGTTGGATATTCCAAAGGCTCAGTGTATTTGAAGAGCATTTATTAATATTAAATGAGTGTTTCATAAGTGTTGAATAAAGAACCCTCTTCTCATTACTTCTTATTATATATGAAACTAGTGACATTTTGCAGTAATTGTTTCTAATATTTTCTCAGCTAGAAATTAGCACTAATTAAAGCACAAGTCTTATGTGTTGATTATGCTTTTTAAAACACTGTAGATAACACACAAAAAAACTTAAAACCATTTTATGCAATGTAGTGCTCTTACCTATGCTTCTTCCCAAGAGAAGTGGATGTGTGATGTTTACTAGAGATATTGAGACCTCTTAAAACTTGTTCTCAATAATATTAGGAGAGATTAGATGAAGTACATATTATTTTTGCCAAAACTCTTATGCACTTTTTTTATACAAAGAAATTAGTCTTGAAATTTTCTTCCTGTTTTTCCCATTTCTGCTTAATTAAATGAATTACTAATGTTCCTAGTTGGGAAACAGACATGATGAGCTTTAATGCTTTTTTACTACAAATATTATCTAACAGAGTCTTCTACAATACTGGCTGGAAGGGACAAATTACTGTGGTTTACTCTATCTTTAATTTCTACAATAAATTATAAATATGAACTTTTCATTAAAAGCAATATGATAATCAGGTAACCAGGAATCAGTGACTTTAAGAATACTATGTGTATGTGTGAAAAATTATAGGCATTTATTAGAAGTCTCGACCTCAATGAAAGTTTTGTTGCTGATATAAAAAGGGCTTTGTGGAGCTGGGTGCAGTGGTACATGCTTGTAATCGCAGTGACTCAGGAGACTGAGGCAGGAGGATCAAGAGTTCAAAACCAGCCTCAGCAAAAGCGAAGTACTAAGCAACTTAGTGAGACTGTGTTTCTAAATAACATAGGAAATAGGGTTTGGGATGTGACTCAGTGGTCAAATGCCACTAAATTCAAACTCCGCTAACCACCTCTGTCCCCCAAAAAAGGGGTTTTGTGGGAATGGGTTCTCTTTCTTCTCTCCTGCCATATGAGAAACAACACTTAAGACATCATTGGAAGCCAAATCTGGCCCTTAAGAAACACCTGTTGGCATATTGATATTTGACTTTCCAGCCTTCAAAACACTGAGTAAATGAGTTTCTGTTCTTTATAAATTACCCAATCTGTGTCATATTGTTAAAGTTATTACAAAATGCACCCAGACCAAAAAAGATGCAATGGTTAATATAAGTTAGAAATCATCACAACTAAATGAAATAAAGATACACTCTTAAATGAGATGTACTTACTAAATTGACTCTTTGTCATACAACTTTTCAATTAAGCCTTAGCCAACTCAGGTTGCAATAACAAATGCCATGGACTGGGCAGACTTAATCAATTTGTACTTTTCACAGTTCTGGAGGCTGGAAAGTCCAAGATTAAGAAGGTGTCTCATTCAATTATAGTCATCCTACTTACTGTTAGTTAGATCTGTCTGTCTTCCCACGTCTAGTTTATATATTAAAATTATCACAGGAACATTGACATAGGAAAAAATGTAGTACATTTAGTTTGGTACTATGCCAGGTTTCTGGTATCCATTGGCATCATGGAATGTTGGCCTTGCAGGTAAGAGGAAACTACTATATATTGCTTTTTAAAACTCAGCCTTTTAGATTATGCTATTTCATTTAAAGAAAACTCTATTAAGAAAATAATCATCAATAGAGGCAACACTTTATGTACAGGATTGTAGTTGACAACCATGAATGCAATAAGATAGAAACAATTAAAACATTTGAATATATAGAGATATCAAATCCAAATATTGACTAAAATGTAGCAACTGGAGATGAGATGTTCAAAGACTAATTAATGATATGCATATTTAAAAAATCTTCTCTATATGTGCATTTCTAGGGAGAAAGTGATGTAAATATGCACACAAAAACTTTTAGCACTTGTTACTATTAATACATGTATATGATATATAATGCTACAATATTTTACAATGTAACCTAATTTTTTCCTTTGTAGTTTGCCTATTGTTAAATTTTTTCTTTCTAACTAATTTATTTTGGATATATGATCTAGGAAACAAGAGGTATTGCAAGCAATAGCAATATGCCAAAAAGAAAAGATAAATAATGAAAAGTTTAAACTAAAAGAATAAAGGTTTATCTCTTGTCATATAATGGACATCTCAAGGCAATTGGGTAGTCCACTGAGTCTCTAAATTAGAGCACATTTGGATGTTTCTGACAGTGTTCAGATTTTGTTTTCATCCTCTGAGATACCGAGATTCACTAGGGAAGCCTAGCATTCCAAATGTGTTAGAAAATACATAATGTGTCAACACATTGTGACATGGGAGTGATACTAGTAAAAGCTGTTTGGGTCTATTAATAACTCAAAACCAGCTTCTTCTAATAGCAGAAAAAGTGAGTAAACTCCAGAATTAGTCAGTCTGTTCTTTCTTTCTTCTTTCTTTCTTTCTTTCTTTCTTTCTTTCTTTCTTTCTTTCTTTCTTTCTTTCTTTCTTCTTTTTTTTTCTTTATTTCTTATTTCATCTTATTTGCTTCTATAGTATTCTTTTATAAATTCACAAAAATAATATAATTGTTTGAAGACATGATACTTTGTGTGAAAATGTCTCCTTCTTTTGGAGATGGTCATTTACAAATTATACACATAACAATTTTATACATAAATTATCTTTTTTCATTTATATTACCTCTTTTCCTCTCTCCATTGCATTATTCTTTTTTATCTTTTTTTGAATTTTTCTTTGTTGATTTCTTTTTATGTGATGATGGGAATTGAACCCAGGCGTCATGCATGCTAGGCAAGTACTTTACCACTAAGCTCTCTCTCCAGCCCTCTATTGCGTCATTCTTAGTGCTACCTTTCAAATGGCAAATGAGAAAATTATCTTTCAAAATTCATGAATGGCCATAATGTGTGTTCATGAAATTTGTTTGTTAACATGCTGTTTTTGACCCCCTTTTCCCAAGTGATAAAAAAGGGGAGAACGGGAGAGAGAGATAAGTGAATTTGACCTTACCAAAATGTGTCCACAGAGGGAAAGTGTCCCCAGTCACCATGAATCAGGGAGCATCTTTTTTTATTCAGAGGTGATACCATAAGCAGCCTCACTACCTATGTAGACAAGTTATACAGAAGTGTCATGCTTCATGTTTATTAGCGTCATTATTTACAGTCACTTTCGTGGCTACTGCTTAGGTCAAAAGGACCCTTGAATAATGAAAAAATAAAATTTGATTAAAAGCATCAAGTATGTTCGGTTTTTTTATTTTTTAAAACTTATTGATAGAACTCTGAAGATTCTAATCCTGGCTCATACATTGCATTGCTTCCATCTTATCAATCGACATTTTGGAGAGATGACATTGAAACTTGTCTAGCTGTATACTGATTATTGCAGTTTCTACAGAAATGTGTGTAACTAATGTGATATATGACAAGGTGACCCAGTGATAGTGATGATAGTGATAACAAGTGGAATGGAAATCCCAGCACAGTTGTCACCTCAATTTAGTGAGAAAAAGGAAAGCTCTGCAGGATTTTTCCCCTTGGGTAGCTTGTTTTTCATTTAGTTTGCTCTGTCTTTATTATTATAAATTGAAATTAACTTATTTCCTCAATCTCATCTTTAATATGCTAAGATATGTCAAATGTGTCCAATTGCATTGAACAAGTTGAACACATTCTATTTTAATCTTATTGACTATATTGATCTCATTCTACTCTTCAAACAACACAGCCAAAAATATGCCATCCATTTCAGCAAATGAAACCTCTGGGTGAAGGTTAATTACAAGGCTTCTAAATGAAACAACTGAAAAGAGACAATGATCAATTGAAAATAGACCCTAATAGAGTATGTGCATTTTCCTTTACACCAGAAGGGTTGGAATTATAAGCCACAGATGCCAGTTCCCAGTTACCCATGCCAGCTGGGGGTACATTTGCTCCTACTCTTTCCCATTGGATTTGAAAACTGCTTAATTATCCTTGTATTCTGAGGGCTGTTTTGTAGCGGGCTCTGAGATCTAAATCCTTTCTCAGAGAATGAGATGGGATCAGTTTATCTGTCTAAAGAGAGGTTTATTTTTTCTCATGTACATGCATATTTGAATTTCATATAGTAAGAAGAAAACAGTCTACCCATCAAACTAAAAAGAACGCGCTCTAAGTCTGCTCGTTATAATGTGCAGGGGAGGCTGGGAGAAAGAAGCAAACTGGCACTTTTTCAGGGACAGTCTAGCTATTTGCTATTCCACAGTTGCTTCAGGAGTCTGCGGTGGCAGCTGGTAGTGCTTCTCTGATGGCCATGCTTCCAGGAAACAGCAAAGCTAAGACTTAACCTAAAACAATAAACTCAATCGTATTAACACATTACTGCCCCTCCTGCTTTACACCCATTCCTTCCCAGAAAACATCTGTCTGGCCTCCACTTTGCAAGCATGCAGTCACTTCTAAAGTTCACAGCTTCCTGAGTAGTTTTCCAATCTTTATTTAAAAATGTGTTTTTCACAGAAGCATCTGACAACCTCACAGCATTGTGCCTACTATTTACAATACTCCTTCCTTAACTACAGGGGATATGGTCCAAGACCCTCAGCGGATGTCTGAAACAGCAGATATATTGAACTAATCCTATATATACTATGCTGGTTCCTCTCCATACATATCTATGGTAAATTTAAATTGACAAATTAAGCATAGTAAGAAATTAACCACTTTAATACTAAAACAAAACAATTATGAACATATTATAATGAAAATCTCTCTTGCAAAATATTGTATAGTACTATTTTCATCCTTCTAGTGATGTGAGAAAGCTGATTATGTGAGGAGGTGAAGGGAGGAGGAGGATGCAGGCACTGTGATGGAGCATTGGGCTATCACATCAGTGGGTACTGAAACACTAGCAATGTGGTGCTGTGAGTGTCAATCCAACAACTCAGTTGACCACTAAATGACTAACAGGCAGATACTTATATAGTTCAGTTGCACTGGACAAAGGCAAGATTACCTTTCCAGGTGGGATAGGGTGGGTTCCCATGAGAATTCACTATGCTAATCATAACTACATGCAGTTTAAAACCTGTGCATTATTTATACAAAATTGTCCACTTAATATTTTGAGACCATGGTTGACCATGAAAACCATGAATGGTCAGAATGAAAACCACAGAAAGGGGAAATGTGGGCAAGGGGAGGCTATTGCATTGTTTCAGTTGAGAGTAGTCTGCTCACATGCAAGGCGATGAAGAACACGCGTGACTAATAGGAGAAAAAATTATTGTGGGCAATGATATGAAATAACACCCTTAGAGATATTTAGCTTTAATCATCTCTTCCAAACCCTAGAACCCATGCTGGGATAATTTGTTTTCTTGTAGTTGCAGGATAATACTAGTCCTTTCTGTATGCTAGTTCTGTGACAAGCTTCTTGCCTCCCATACCCACAGCATACTCACCCTTATCTCTATGGTTTGCAAGACACACAGATCACCACGACTTTCTTTTCAACTCAAATGCATTTGAATTAAAGTTTCCCTTCATATAGATACATAAAATAAATTTTTTAATTCCTATTTTTTGTTAAAAATGCCTTTTTTTTTCCTTGGCAAATGTTTGATATGTTGCTTAGAGATATGATAGTTGGGTTCTAGTCTTAAATTATCAGTAGCCTATAGATTATTTTCTATCATGTTCCATTTTCTGTTAATCAGGATGAGAAGTCCAGGACCTTGATTTTAATTGTAGTTCATTTGTGATCCATTGTTACTGCCTGGAAGACTGTTCATTTATTTTCAAATCATGGAAGATGTGATTCTGCCAAGGTTTTGCCTCTCTTACTCTTCTCATTTCCTAGGGACAAATTGACACATGGTAGGTACACAAGAAATACTTGACATGTGAACAACTACTTGTTGAGTGCCTGAGAGTGCTAAGTGCTCCAACAGCAAAACAGGCATCTTGGTCCCTGGATCATTAAGTCTGCTGTTCAAGAAGGGATGTGGGCAGTTGAGTGTTTCATTATGACAAGGAGTACTGACTTTGAACTGTTTAGGAATTCAACACAATTCTTTCTGTGAAAGTAAGGGAATAGTTTATTTCAATGGATCATATGAAAATCATCTGGGTTTCTTAACAAAACTTACTACCCTGTTTACCTGAATTTCTTCATCCACCACAGGTCTAAAGCTCTTTACTTAAGTAGGAGAGAAAGCCTGGAGTGCTGTTCTCTGACTTTGTTTCCTTGTTTTCTTTAAAAATTGATCATCTAATTGGATAGATAGTGTTAAAATACAGAGATAGCAATTTCAGCTTGAAATTGAGCCAATAATGACATCAATCTCCAGACCAGATTTTAGGGCTTGGTCAAGCTCAGAATGAGAAACTAGAGAGTTATGGGCATAGGGATGGGGAGAAATTGAATTCTTCTGGACAAAGAAAAGAACATATGCAGTAGATAACAATCAAGCAGGAGCATAAAATTCAGGTAAGATGTCACAAAATAGTTGGTACCGTATTAATGCATGAACCTGAGTGAACAGAGCAGTTCTACATTAAAAACAGAATCATGATGCAAACAGACCTGAAAAAATCATTTTACAAAGCTCTCCAGATTGGCCTGGGGGCATGGTGTCACATGCCTGTAATCCCAGCAGTTTGGGAGGCTGAGGTTAGCCTATGTAGTTTAGTGAGACCCTGTCTCAAACAAGTTAAAAAGTGGGAAGGGACTGGGTATATAGCTCAGTGGTTGAGTGTCCTTGGGTTTTAACTCCTCAGTACCAGGAAAAAAAAGTCTCTTCAGACAAAGTGATGCTCGACTGATCTGAGAGTGACATAATAAAGAGACAAATAAACATAATTGTTGTTTTTCCAAAATACTTTTCATTTAAACCAAAACAATAAGAGTCTGGAAAACACATCTAAAAAATAATCTAATGGATATAATAAAGCCACTGAAATCTTTGAAAGAAAGAGAGCTACTATCCTCTGATTTTGTGTTTAATTTATACCACAACCAGCATAAAACACATTAGCCTTTGTTGAAGGTTTGGTTGCTTTTTCACTTTTGTAAGAATCTCCTTTGAAAGCTGTCACTGGATGTGGGTGGTTCCCTGAGACTTGCAGGGCATCTGCTGAAGTCATAACTGAGAAGATTGCCTTAAAAAAGAAAGTAAACCATGAGAACATTGGTCTGACTAAAATGGACAAAAGTCCCTGTCAAAACAGAACAGTAGCTGTTTACTCATATTCTTTAGTAAAAATTGGCTAGGAAGAGGAGCAAAACCAAAATGCACTGTGAAGATCTGGGGAACTTGGAAAAGCTGATATTTCTATGTGATTTAGAAATTATCATTGAGAGTACAGTTGTAATGTTTACAATCAAATATTTTAATTGTAAATAAATATTTGAATGTGTAATTTTAAAATATGTAGTTGTCCAACAAAGAACTTTTGGGGTTCTCTTCTGAGAATATTAAGATCACTGTCATTAGCAATTACAAAACATCTGGTTGCATTGAAGTGGTTTATTCTTAGAGGTAATAAAGTAGATTCAAGTTGCGTGCATTTTGTGCACGTGTGTGTGTGTAAGTACATGTCTTTCTGGGTTATATTGCAGGTTTCTTCAAAAAATAATTCAACACATAATTTTTTATATTCTATGTTTAATGTAGAATCTTCAAAATGATGGATTGTTACTACTTTCATGATTGATTAATTGGCTGATATTTATTTCTCTTAATTTTAGTATCATTCTGCATTTTTTCAGTTAATTGGAATCCTGTTTTATTATGTTTGCTTTAATTTTAAAATAATATATGCACTTTTTCAATCAAGAAAAGTTGACTATCAGAATAACATGAAATAATTTCAAATGTCTTTGTCTTCAAACATACCAAAATTTCCAAATAAGCAAACATATTCAACAGTTTATTTTTAACTCTTATTAATAATCACTTGGCATTAATTTTAGGCACTAATTCTTAATAGGTTATTTCATATACTATATGATATGTTACAATATTATTTCTTGTTTCTCTACTTTAAATGTAAGATTCTATTTTAACTTTATTATTAATAAAGAATAATTTTATTTATGAGATATAATGTGATTTTTATGATACATGTATGTGACATGAAAAAATAAACCATGCTAATTAATATATCTATTACCTCACATTCTTATTATTTTTCTCTGATAAAAACATTTAAAAACCTACTTTTAGTAATTTAAAAATATGCAACACATTATTCACTAAGGTCATCATGCTGTGTTACATAGATCACTTGCACCCATCCTTTCTGCCTAAGAGAAACGTGGTGCTGTTTGACAAACATCTCTCCTTTATCAGCGGCAGCCCCTCCCAGTGCCTTTCCTACCCACCTTCCCAGCTCCAACCTCTCATATCTATATTCAACTCTCTTAATATATTAAGAGAGTTTCTGTTGAATTTAGACAATGTAAGATGAGGGAATTGTCACCTGGACCTCTCTTCACCTTCCTTCCTCCCCCTAAACTTTGAAACTTACATCAGGTACAACTTCAATTTTGTAATTCTCTAAACCTTTTTGGACTTCTACTCAGACCTATGTGTTCTTCTTATACAAAGACTGATGCTCAAAATCTGTGCATGGTTGCTTAATTTTTACTGAATTGTTTTCATCTACATTATTCCATCAGCCAAATTCAGTTCTTTGTCTGTCATAGCCAATAGTACTTGTCTATATAATGCATGTGTTTACAAATATGTCTGATTTGTTTCACTATTTTGGGACTGGAGATCAAATCCAGCAAACTGCTGAACACTTGCCCTACCACTGAGATTTCACTCCAGTCTCCTGTCCTTTGATTTTCATATGAGAGTAACGCTGTACTTCTATGATGAGTTCTGAAGAATTCCATCCTCTTTTATTTTCTCATAATATTTGCATAAGACTTTTAGTATTTCTTCTCTAAATGTTAAAAAGAATTTATCAGCAAAGCCATGTATTAAACGCCACACATTTTTTCCTTTGTAGAAAAGTGCTTTATTATCATATTTTTAATTGATAAATGACTGCTCTGATTTACTCTTTCCTGGAGTCAGTTTTAATATTTTATGTAGTCAAGGAATATATCCATTTCCTCTAAGTTTTGAATTGCTGGCATTTTTTATAATATTCCTTTTAAAAATATTGGTATGCTTTGTGAATGGGTCTCTCTTTCCCTTTGATATCTTTGTGATTTTCTTTTGTCCTTGATTATTGAACCTACAGGCATGTTAAAACTATTAATAATTTCAATTAGCATGATTGTTTATTGATTATATTTATTGTTTTGTGTTTCACTATTTTTTGTTCATCTTCATTATTTCTTTTGGACTAATTATTTTGCTTTTGATTTAATTTCCAAATACATTTCTTCACATGCATGTCAGTTTGTAAAAATTTTGAGCTTTAGCTCGTCTTAAATATGACCAATTCTAAATTTAAGTAGTGTGTGATAATGAATTTTTGGTTGACTTTTGTCTGTGTTTTACACTTTAAAGATATTATCTCCTTGTCTTTTGTCTTTCTGATCTCTTTATGATGAAAATTAGTAGAATAAATTTTTTTCTGATAAAAATATACCTACTGTTATTATTCCTGTTCTCATATTTAATATGGCTTATTTATTGGTTATCTTTTCTTTTTTCTGTATGACTATTTTCCAACATGCTAACTATGATATTTCTAAGCACCATTTAAAGAAATCCTGCTGGGTGCAGTGGTACACACCTGTAATCCCAGTGGCTTGGGAAATTGAGGCAGGAGGATCACAAATTCAAAGTCAGCCTCAGCAACTTAAGGAGGCCCTAAGCAATTTAGCATAGATCCTCTCCTTAAAACAATATTAGAAGGGACTGGGGATGTGACCCAGTGCTTGAGCACCCTTGGGTTTAATCCCTGGTACCAAAACAACAACGAGGCAAGTTTTATCCTTATCTTTAGTCAAACATTTGAATATATAGGTTTATTTTTCAAAATTTTGTGAAATTTCCAGTAATATTTGTTCAAACATTTGCTGCACAATTTTATGTCTTTGAATTCAATTGTACTAATGTTTGATATTATCCAAAATTAGGTATTTTTCATTGTTTGCTCATATTTTGTTTTCTGATTATCTTTCAAATTTCATCATGTCTATTCATCTGTCTTTAAGTTACTTACCTGATTTTTATAGTTTGCATTTTTCTATTATGCTAATTTAGCAAATTTCATGTTCTACATTTTTATCTTCATTTATGAAATTTTCACTTGGTTCATCCATGCTGATTCAGTTACTTTTCAAGACTGACTTCATTTCCATCATCAGGTAAATTATTTTTTTCATAAAATATCACAATCACCTCTTATAGCCTGGCAGCTCATTTCAAAATCATCTCATGAACAGTGTTTTAAATTGATTACCTATATTTTCTGCTTTTCATATCTACTTATCTTGTACTGGTTTTTCAATTTTGTGCCAGACATTTTCACATTCTTTTTAATTTTTTATTTTATTTACTTTATTTTATTTATGTCTTTTTTTTTTTTTTTTTTTTTTTTTAAGGAATGAGGTCTTGCCTTTTTGCCCAGGCTGGCTTCACATTCCTGGGCTGAGGTTAGTCCCCTGTCCCAGACTCAGGAATAACTGGAACCACAGGTGCAATCCAGGACCCAAGGCTCTGCCAGACACTTTGGATGACATGCTAGATGATGTGGTATTCTTTTAAAGATTGGGAGGTTTTGCTCTGGCAGTGTTAAGTTATGGGTAAGTTTTTTTATTACACCAATATTGATTCTATCATTTGTTTGTAAATGCTATTGTTTTGCTTTTATTCTGGAGAACTAGTCTTGTCTTTATGGTATAGCCCTTATTTTGAAGACATGGCTTTACTGTGGTGCGAATTATTGACTTTTGGGCCATGATTACAAAATCCCCCAGACTGTGGGACCTTTGGTATCTCTATACAGTATATAGTTCCAATAGCAGTCCACCACAGATAAACCTTAGGCAAAAGCATAGAAATCTCCATGCGTACATCTGATATTCACTCTCTGTATCTTCTTCCTCTCTTTCTTTAGAATATTCTGCCTTGGAAATTCCTAATACTTCAGTATTCTGAATTCTGAGCTCTTCCTTTTCTCCTTTGTGCCCCATTGTAGCAATTGCTCCCAAGAAGAAATATGGACTTATGAATCTCAACTTGAATAATTCAATTCTGTTAAGGATCACGACTCTCTTTACCATTGGCTAATACTCTTTTCTTGCTTATCATGAGCAAAGCTGGCACCAATTACACTTACCATTACTGAATATGGAATTTGAGCTTTTATTAGGTACTTGGATCTGCTGGTGCCCAAAGTAAAGAGAGCTAGAATCATGACTATAACTTATTTTGGGGGTCAAGAGGGTTTTTTAGCATTTTAAATTTTTGCCCTTCAAATCTGACAATGCTGGAAAATACCCAAAGATATTTTCTCACCATTTGTTTTGTTGTTGTTTCTCCTTAAAGTATAAATGTATAAGGTTTGTCATGTTCTAATTTTTTTTATTTCAATACCCCTGTTTGTTTCTCTCCCTCTGAACTAACACCACCATACTTCATGCCATCCTTAAGTAAGGCTTTTTCTTAATTGTAATTTTCCTTTGCTGAAGTTGCCTATTTAGCCAGGCTAGTTCACTTATAATGTATTCTTCACATTGTAGTTGCAGTGACTATTTAAATTGTGCATACAATTATAAACATGCCCTCCTTCAAATGCCTTCACTAATCATCTACTACTTGTAAAATATCATTAGAAGACCAGGTGTATCACTGGAAATTATTAAGGTAAATGTCTATTTCTACAACTTCACCTCTCATTGTTCCTCTATTCCCTAGCCTCTCGTAATTTATGTAACAGTTGTACTTTAGAATTGACAATGCTCCTTAAGGCTCTATTCTTTCCTAATATTAATCTGTTATTTATCCTGTATTACTTTATAACAGGGCACTCCCTGTTTTAAATGCTTATCTACTCACATTTATTCATTCATTGTATTTTAAGCTATTTGAGAAAGAGGAGAGCATATATTGCCATGGTTTTAGAGTCAATGTATTTGGATCAATAAATAAAATCAATCAAAACATCAAATAATATTATTTGAGACTTCTCGGATGCATTCAGAATGTACATTGTTTAATAAAATATTAACATTTAATAGTATTTACATTTTGTTGATATTTAATAGTGCACAAACACCTTTAAAATGCAAATGATAAAAAAGAAAGTCGCTAGCTTTTAAGCACCCATTTGTTTTTAGTTTACTAAAATCATTAGAAACCAACTGGCATTAGCATCCTGGTGAACTACTTTGAAAAAAATAAATGTCTGCTTCCAGAGTGAATATATTATATTTCTTAGGACATTTTAACTTTCAGCTTTTGAAAGCTTGAGAATCCATGAACATTGTTGCTTGATTACACAGAACTAAGAGAAAGATTAGTGAATCATTGATTTTTGCAGATAAACACATTTCTGAAAGAGAAAATGATAACATTAACCATAAACTATAAATTGAAAATTATATGTATTAGAGTATTTTGTGGAACAAACAAGAAAACATACCAATGCATAAATATAAGAATTTTCTGATATGATTTTCTTTCTTTTTTTTTTTTTTTTTTTTTTTGAACCAGGGATTGAACCCAGGGACACTTGGCCACTGAGCCACATCCCCAGCCCTATTTTGTATTTTATTTAGAGACAGGGTCTCACTGAGTTGCTAAGGGCCTAGCTAAGTTGCTGAGGCTGGCTTTGAACTCGCGATCCTCCTGACTCAGCCTCCCAAGTCTTTTTGATTACAGGCCTGCGCCACCACGCCCAGCTTGATATGATTTTCTTGACAAATGTACATGAAATAGGGGTGATTTGTCAAAAATAAATTTTGAAGTAGCAATGTGATGTTATAGGATATATGTATAGGTATAGGGAGTAAAATTTTTCCTGTACTGAAGTATATTAAAATATCTATCATCCAATTACTGTTGTGCAGCAAGAGAAGGTAAAATCTACTTAAAATAAAAATTTCTACTACAATTCTCTTAAATTCAGACCTCGTGCTCTACATTACATCTCTAAACTTGTTCATCCTACATATCTGCTATTTTATATCCTTTGACCTATATTTGCAATACAGATAATTTGGAGTGGCAATTTACAAGTGCTATTTTCAGAAGTGACTCAGAAAAATATTGTTCAATTTGAGATCCAGGAAATATAGATTCTGATGAAACCAATAAAGTGACCTTCAATCAACACTATCTTTGTTTTCCTGACTGATACTGTCAAAAATGTTGTGAGCAATAAGGGAGATGATCACACAGATAGATAAGAAATAGTAAGGTCTTAAAATAAATAACCATATGCTCCAGTTTCTGAGAAAGGAAGTCAGCTTTTCCAATAGAATGGAAGAAATCTTCAAGGAAGTAGGCCAGGACAGAAAAAAAAAAAAAAAAAACACAAAGAAATGAGTATAAGGAGATAAAAGCATGGTTTTTAAGAAGTTTGATAAAAATTGTGGCATAATGGAGAGAAAAAACTTCATTATTATATAATGTCATAAATTTCTTTACAATCTTCACCATGGATAGAAGAGTATTACACGTTTCCTTATAAAATAAAGACTTTGGTTCATTTTTCTGATAATGACTCCCATCTTTTTATCATCAAATAAAATTTATCTATCAACCAATCATTACAGATAAGCATACAAAAGTCAGCTGAATAATTGATTTATTTACATATAACCACATATTCTAAATTAATTGAAGAGTTTGTTGATCCCTGTCATATATTCAATCAGCTCCTGGCAAATCTGTGATTCTTGCAGAAATGAATGATATATTCTAAAGATATTTATAGTAAGCCAGGCACCAGGGCACATGCCTGTAATCCCAGTGAGTGGGGAGGCTGAGGCAGGAGGATTGCAAATCAAAACCAGCCTCAGCAACTTATCAGGGCCCTGAGCAACTTAGTAAGACCCTGCTGTCTCGAATTAAATAACAGGTTGGGGATGAGGCCTAGTAGTTAAGAGCCCCTGGGTTCAATTCCTGACACAAAAAAAAAAAAAAAAAAAAGAAAAAGAAGAAAAAGAAAGATATTTAGAGTATAACTTGAAAGTTTTTAATTTGTGGAGAATATAAAATGAGAATTGCTATTCCAATTAGGAATTATTGCAAGGTTCAAAATTTCATGACTACTGACAAATACTGAATTCATAGATTTATCACATGTAATTTCAGATGTTTGCAATGATTCAATTTGCTTACCATGGATTTCCAAGACCCAGGGTAGAAGAAGAAACAATTGAATAAGTGAAATCAAAGTCTTTCAACTTAGCTTTTCCCAAAGCTTCTCTCATTATCCATGGCATAAAAGCAAGTATATCAAAATCCTTTTCTTTCTTGTGAAAAAGTATGATTAAGCAACGGGTGAAGCTTAAGCTTATTTAAGTATAGGAAATGAAGACATAAATATAATTTTGAGAGAAAATACCAACTCAGTAGCATTTCTATATTTAATATTAAATTAATAAATTATTGAGTGTGAAAATCTGGAAGAAGGATAGATTTAGGTAGAGAACAATGACAAAGGGCCCTAGGGGGAAATGTGCTTGTCTCATTTAGGGCAAAGTCATGAAGGAGAAGTAGCTGTTGAGGAAATGTTGAAGGGAAGAGAGAGAAAGCAGGAGCAGGATAGACAGTGTACGGCCCCGTTGGCCATGCAGGCTAGGTAGAGCTTCATAGCATTCTGTGGACTGTCATCACTGTATGATTAGTTAAGTACAGAAATTGAAAGCAAGCATTTAGAACTTTGATAGAATTCTGTAAAATAATTTCACAGCTATTGAATTTACCTGTAATTATCTACATTAAAAATTTTGTTTTTTTCCTAATAATTTATATTTTGTATATTTTATAAAATATTGATGCATGGTAGATTGGATCCTTCAAAGGATTTTAACAAGATTTCTCTTTTCTTAGTTCAATGAGCATTATAATCACTTACTTTTTACATAGTGAGATAAACAGAGGGACAATGTGATCCAAAATGTTTTCAAAATATTATTTTGGTGATTGTGAAAATACAGTGCAGAGTAACGGATAAGGATATATGAAGAGTTAGTTCAAAAACCAGAATCACAATCATTTTGGGGCCTGTTTATTGCTTCTGTTTGTTCCAGCACAATAGGTTGATGTGGAATTGGAAGGAAATATTCAGATTCTTCATTTGTTTTTACACTATTTGAATACCCACATCTAAGCCATCTGGACTGAGGGGATTCATGGTTGATGGTAAGATTCTTACCTTGGGTTACTTGAAAACTAGAGTAGGATTTGTGAATTCTAAGATAGACAAAGACGTAGGAAGTCTTAATACGTGATCATGGGAGAACCTGATGATTCTGTTCTGATCTTCCCTTTCAGAGACATTGAAAATAAGATATCAAGTGGAAAAGAATGCTGTAGGGACATGTGAGGATTGAGGAAAAGGCAGAATTTGCAAAATGGTAATTTGAAAAATAATGGGAGAGAGAGATGTGGTATGAAAGATGTTAATGGTCATGAATGATACATTCAGTGTCCAGGTAGAAGTGTAAAGAAAAGAAGATTTAACATTTCCCCATGCTTGCTCTTGTTCCCCTGGAGTGCTATGCAGAAAAACAGGGAGAAAGCTTGTTCACACATATATTAGGGAATGACAGTAAGGTTAAGCCAAGGGAACTAATTATACAAGGATTGAATTGAGGACATGATAAAGGTGACTGACAAGAAAAGATCATAGGATTGATGAAGCATTTATTCCTTTGGAATCAAATAACTGCTGATGTCAGGATCCTAGCGACTTTGGAGGGGAAGATTCTATGTGGAAACAATCCTTGAGTTCAAAATTTTGGATAATTGTCACTTATTGGTAATGATAACAGATCAGATATGACCATGCATGGTATTCATGGCAGAGAAGTTTAGGTGAAAAAAAACCCTTGGATTAAAGACTAACAATTTTAGGTCTTTAGAAAGAGTGTTTATGGGGATAATAAATTCACCACTCTTTTGGATAGAAGTAATATTGGGAAAGGGTCATCAAACTAAGGGCCAAAGTCTTCAAGAAATAAGAACAAGTGTAGATGTTTCCAGCAAGATTGAGTGAAGGATGGACTAATTTGATAGCATTAGCATTTGATTTGGCATTCATATACATTTTATCAATGCTGTAGTTTCAAAACCATGCATCTGACCCTGAGCATTATTATATAGAAATTGCCCAGAGAACAGCACTGAATAACACAATGTACCTGGAGATGCTTTCTTTCATTAAGTTCACATATCCTCAGGGAGAACAACTAGGTATAAAGGATCAAAGTCAGAAGGCAAACATCAGCTCTCAATATTCAACATTTTCAACACTGGTTTAGTTTTTTAAAAATGAGCCACAAGTAACTGAATGTTCAAGCAAAGTCTGCAAGACCATCTGCCAAGGATCTGTGGAGGCAATCACTTATTTTATGGGAAGTTTCACCCCCCCACACACATACTCTAGCACTTTATTCTTGTAATAAGAATATAGTAGGAAAATAACATATATTAATCAAGTAAATTGTTCTTTGCTCTCTCTCCCTTTTCCTCTTCCCCTCCTCCTCTTCATCTCCCTTCACCCTTTTCTCTTCTCTCCATTCCTCCTTCCCATTTCCTTGTTCCTTTCTGTCCTTCATCAAGTTGGAGGCACTGTGCTTGTCATAGTGAATACAGAGTTGTAAAGACATTCCGTGATTTTAGGTAGTGAAATTCTAGGGTAGAGATGGGAACACAAAGACTAAGGTGTGCAAATGTTCAAGTAGATGTGGTTGTAGCATTCATGAATGCATAGAGGAAGACACAAAGACAGCTTCACAGAGGAGAAAATGCTAGAATCCACACTCTTTGTAGGAGGATTCTGGTGGTTTGAGAAAAGGGGAAGCAGATTTTAGGAAAAAGAAAAAAAAAATTCGCATAGTCCTGGAGGGACGAAAGAGCAAACTCTAGAAAACTGCCATGTTAACTTCATGTTAGAGGTGCCAAGCCAATGGGGTGAGAAAGAAGAGGAGGATGGTAAAGAGGAACTTGGTCATGGAGATTCTTCCTGTTATATTCTGCAGCCAAATAGTTTGTGTTTCATTTTTTGTCCATTATTTTTCCTAAAATGCAAACGTGAGCCTGTAATTTCTTCAGTGTGAGTGTAGGGTTCACTGAGCTGTTATCCTAAAATTCTTCTTAAATTTCATCTGTTTGTACCCTTCTTCATCCTCTCAATGAAGGTAAAATCCTGTCTCTATCACTAGCAGATTCTTCCTAAGCTCTGTGTTCTCTTCTTCCTGAGAACCTTATTAAAACTGTACTTTATATTAGGGCACACCCAACACTTCTCCCATAGCACACTCTCTGGTCCTGAATACTTTTGGCTAACCCTAATGTATTACCAGGTCCTCTGCTTAGAGTTCCTCCTGTGTGTTATTAATCACTAAATGTAAATCTTTCATCTTTGACTGTAAGCTCCATAACACCAGGACCTTCATGTTTACTTCTGCTGATAAGAGTTAGGTCAGTAAGTGGATTTATGAAAGGACGGTGGTTGACTAAAAATATGCGTAAATGCTGTGCATATGGGCTCTTTTCTGCAAGTGATTGAAATCAAATGAATCCAAAAGGCAAGTGATTCTACCCTGAGTCATGTTTTAGAAAAATCTACATTGTCAAACTTTTGTGAAGAAACTTTGGAAGATATAAGGTGAAAAGACAACTATCAGGACATGAATTAGGAGGATATTCTAATAGTTAAGGAAAGAGAACCATGTGGAGGAATATCAGAAGCTATCAAATGAAAGTGATATAGAGATATTCAGATAGTATAGAACAACTAGGGGGCTGTTTATAGTGAGAGAAGGAGGTTGGTGGTGATAGTTGTGATAAAGATTACATGATTCTGGCTGATTAAGTAGGTGATGTTTCATATCAGAACAAGAATTGAAGTATATTTACCATGTCTTGGGATGAGGTAATAGGTTGAGTTGCAGACAACTATTCATGTAGAGAGAAAATGGTCTTTCTGATGTATCTATGACTATATATAGGTTTTGACATGAAATCTCAATTATGGAATGAATCAATATGTAGGAGGTTTATTTTAAGTAATTAGAATGAATTAGCTTTCAGATGGCAAAAAATGTATAATGAGAAGAGAACAGGATATGACATTATCTTGACTTCAACTTAAAAGGATGGTAGAAAAAAATTATCCAGCTGTCTCCCTCTCTCTGTCTCTCTCTGTCTCTCTCTCTCTCTACCTTTCATCACAGCAAAATAATAGGACAATGAAGAGACACTTTTTACATTGAAGCCAAGGGAAAATAAAATTTTCTGTAGAAAGTGATAAAAAATATCAATCGTGGCAGGAAAGTCAAGTAAAACAGAGATTGAAAAGAGTTGTTGAATTCCATCACATTCCAGATATTGCTGCCAACAGTTGGAGAGGTTTCACTCAAGTGGTATGGATGGAAATCTGACCACAAGAGTAATTGGAAAGAAAACAGTTGTAAAGGGAGAGGCCTGCCATGGGGAAAGCAGCAGTGTGGAGAAGGAGAAGAAAAGAACTAAGAGCATTCATGCAAGTGGAGGGGCACTTCTTAAAAAGGAATTTTAATTCAAATGCAGTGATATTTCAGAGGAATAATGCTTGTTTTGCATAATGAAACAATATCCCTTAAATGATTTTATTACCTACACAAAGCAAAGTGCTCACTCTAAAAATATCTATGCTTGTTCTGCCAAAATTTGAAACATCCAGACTTTTATTTCAGTGGGAGTCCTCCAGAGCTTCTGCCTAATATTCTAGACTGAATGTTAAGGTGATAAAAATGCTTTAATAAGCCCTTAAAAGTACTTTGTGAGTCGGAATGGATGTTTAAATCCAAAGCATATCTATAATTCTTTCAGCAACAACTGGTTTAGGGTAAGAAACAAGGTAGCTAGACATGTCTAGGAGAGACTACTTTTAAGATTCTACATGTCATCAGGAGACAGGATTTCTGTCCTGCTCCCTCAGCAGACAATTAATCATTGACAGTCACTTTCGTTAAGACGGCAGTCTAATTTTTAAACACTCGTTTCCTCACCTTCAACCAGTTACAATGTCACTCTATGTATTAAGTCATAAATATTTCATGTTGAAAATTTGTCAAGAGAAGAAGAAAAGCAATATGTAATGGTTATTCCCTTAGGTGTACTCTCTAATAGCTGAAGTGTCTTACAATAAGGAAATTAAGTAAATTATAGTGCATTAACTTGGTAGCATATTATTCTGTCTTTAAAATGAGATGAAAAAAATGTGACATAAATATGATGATTTAAACTTCCATTAAAAGTAGACTACAGAATGAGTTGGTCATTTCTATTTATACCATAAAAAGCACATTTATATTGATAATATTTGCAAGATACTTTGCAAACATGAAAATTAATGTTTTCCTGTTTGAAATATTAAGCTGAAATAAGTTTTTTGACTTATACAATATATTATTTTCTCCAAAATTCCCATTGTTTTTCAATCAGAAGAGGCTACATCATAGACCTTCTTACTGTTCTTCCAGTGCATCTAAATGCATATAAGAAGAACTGTAAGGAGTCATATCTTAAATCTCTGGTACTGTATTAAAAAGATACCTTGTATTTTTGTAATTGACATTAAAGTAGCATATTAGTATTATTTTCACTACACTATATTTTTCAAAGAGTCAATGAATCAAATGGCTTTAAGTAAAAAAGCTATTATAGCCTCTGTCTCTAGGATTCCTGAGTGACCTCAGCAATTCCTGATCTACCACAGAAAATCCAGAGTTAGGTTGGATTTTGGATGATCACATTATACTTGGGTGAAAATAATTCTCAATCACAAAGTTCCAACTTCACAGATGGTTATTGTACTTGATTTGCCCTGAGACAGCATCATTGTGTTGTTCTGTGTTATTTTTTATTATTTGAAACTCATTCTATTTTCACCCCAACAAAAGATTCAAACACATACAATTAGAACTACAGAGCAAAATTGCTTCCTTTGACCTAAATAGTCATGGATTTTATTGTTGTTGCTTGCTTGCTTTTAAAAATATATTGTTTAGTGGATGAGCCTTTGTCATCTGTCATGGAGCTCACTTCCACAGTACAGAGAATTTGAGGAGGCCTGGTTTTGGCGACCTCAGTTGGAAGGTGGACTCCCTGGTGCTGCTGATACCTCCCCAGGCTCATCCCTTTCTCAGAGCCCCTCTTGTTCTCACCTCCATACTATATCGGAAACATTCTCAGAGCTGGTGGTAAAATGTCTACATTAACCATCCCAGTTACAGAGGCTGGGCTAATCTTTGGATGAACATGTTAATGTTTTTTGACTCCTCACAAACAATTCAAAGGAAAGGGCAGTAGCAGTAAGACAGGCTGACCCCATGTAAAGAAGCCTGGGTTTATTACAACACTCTTATTCTTGGCTGAAGAACCATTGATCACTAAATTTCAAAAAGAATAAATGGAATTAGTTTTATGATCCTCTTCTTGAATATTAATTTATATAAAATCATAGAATTATTCTATTTTTAAAGTTAGAAGAAACTAAGGTGTCACTTAACTTAATCCTGTCTTTTTACAAATGAAGAAGTCATGATGTACAGATAAAATGTCTTCCCTAGAAAGCTGAGATTCATAAGTATGAAGGAGGATTTTTTCAGATTCTCAGTTCAGTTATTTCCCTGATCTCCTTTCCTTATAATTCTTTATAATTTTAATAGTGCCTCTCACTGTCATTCTGCAGTATGATTTTTTTTTATATGGCAAGAGCTCCTGACTGTGTTTCAAAGAGAACTCAAATTCATGTGCTTCATACATAAGTGCATTATGTTGTAGTTTCCACAGCTTTCTATAGTAAAAATTCTTTCTTATGCCATAATTAGCTCATATGGTTATATAAGATGGATGGTTTTATTTTCTAAGTAGGTATAAAATTTTAAACATATGCAGTGGTTTTAAGTAAAGTACTACCATTTTTTTCCCCTTCAAAATTGTTCTTCACAGTGATATGTGATCAGGATGGCAAAAATCTCAATTTTCTAAACAGTGTTCATGTACAAGAGGTCACAGTTAAGGTTACCTTGGGAGTTCTAATTCTGAATTTCCTGACTTCTGTGGGTTTAAATCATAACTTTAATGTTCCATTAATGCAGGGTATTTTTTTTTACGCTGAATTGTTTTATGTCTTTTATTCTGTGCTAATGGACATTGTGTTGATTTCTGTGAATATCAAAGAAAGCTCAATATTCTGGTAAACTCTTCTTTGTCCATATTATATTTTATAAATCCTTTTATTTGAGTATGACTAAGTCAATTTAAAAACTTTTCTATCAATAATAATTTTATAAAATGTTACAGAAAAATTATAAAACACTCCTTTTAAAATCTAACATCAAGATGTGCCTTCGGCAAATAGACATTTGGCCACTTTTTTACTGCGTTAGCAGCTTTAAAAGGTCATAAAATTACTAGGGCATTATCATTGTCATCTTTGTCTTAATCACACATATACTATGGTGTATCTTTTAAATTTTGAGATAATTTGTGTTTTTTTTATGATAGTTATGTTATATTTATTTTTTGAATAATTAATTAGAATTATCAATTGAATGCTCAATAAACTTTCATGAAATTAAAAAATTCTGATTTTTTAAAATTTGCTCTTTATTCTTTATATCAAAGTATTTGTTTAAGAAGTGATACACATCTAATAGTGTACTAATACTCCATAACCTTGAAGTCAGAATTGGACAGGCAGTTAGTGTAGAAATCAGGGAATCTGGTCAAATTGAGGAATGGAGACCATCAGAGTCTGGAGAAGCCCCTGGGAGATTGGAATGTCAGTGCCTCCAGAACCCTTTTGATCACCAAGGTTACCTGCTTAACTGCCCCTCCCCAAAAGCTGCAGGCAGGGAGTTGCTAAATAATGCCCCCAGGTCGCACACCTGACTCTCCAGGTGGCCCTTCCCCCTGCCATTTGCATCTCACCTTTTTGCTGTGTCACTACTGGCCTTATGGGCAGGAAAGAGAGATAGAGGTCAGAGGAAGGGGCAGCACAAAAGAAGACCCTAGCCTATAAAAGATGTAGGGTGCGCTCACTTCTCGGGGATTCCAGAACATCAGCCATGGCCCCCCTTCTCCCACTCGGGAGAAGTTTGTATTACTACTTTTAAATAAAGCCTGCTTAACGTACTTGCCTTGGCATGCTTCTCTGGGGTTATACTCCAACACTGGAGGAAGCAGAACTTGTCACCGGTATGCGGCCCTATCAAAGTGATAATTCTTCTGGGCAAATTATAAGGGAAAAAAAGAATGGATAAAGAAACTGTGGTATATATACACAATGGAATATTACTCAGCCATAAAGAAGAATAAAATTATGGTATTTGTAGGTAAATGGATGATGTTGGAAACTGTTATGCTAAGTGAGATCAGCCAATCCCAAAATCCAAAAGCCGAATGGTCTCTCTGATAAATGAATGATGATGCATAATGTGGGGGGGGAAAGATGGCAAGAATGGAGGAAAGATAGCTAGCATAGAGGGAAGGGAGGGGTGGGGGCGGGTGGGGGGTAAAATTAATAACAGAGTGTGTGACAGATACCATTGCCCTGTGTACATGCATGAACGCACAGATGGTGTGACTCTACTTTGTGTACAACCAGTGAAACAATAGCTGTACTCCATTTGTGTTCAATAAATAAATAAAAAAAAAAAAAAAAAAAAAAAGAAAGACATGACTTGGCCAAATGAAGACAAATTCTAAATGGCATGAGCAAAGAAGGTGTTTGGTTACTCCTTGGAGATAATGAAAGTGGTTCCCTAGATCTTACATGGTGTGCTTGCTATTTTAGTATTATGTTGTTATTATGATATGGCAAACTAAAGATAATTTTTATAGACATTTTACATATAAAATTTTTCTTAGAAGGAGATACTCTCTGGACATATTAAGTATGTGAGTTTTTAAAAGGTTAGAATTAGTAGCATCAGATGAATATTTGAAATAATTGATGATGATTTATGAAAACCAAAGGGTAAAATACAAATAGGGAAGTTATTAATACTTGCTCAAATAATTCCAGTGGGACCAGAATAGATGACTCTTGATTTGCTACAGTTTTAAATTCTTGCGTCATTACCAAAAGGGCTGTTCTTATTTTGAAAATTCATATGAAGGTTGGTAAAATAATCTTTGTGGAAGGCGAAATGGGGCATTCTGGACATAGGAGGGCAAGAAACTTCAACTAAATGAACACTAAATAGATGTTTTGAAAACATTTCTTGGTTTGTGGGTGTGGGGGGGACATTATCTGTATCTGTTTAAACTACAATTCTATTCCTTGGTATGTATCCAGCAGACATATGTGCTAATATTCACCAACATTTATGCACAAATGTTCATTGCCTTAATTATAAAATCCAAAGCTGAATATAACTACAAGATATATATGTATACACTTCTGCCCAGCTACATATGCATATTTTATGTGTGCATATTTAACTGGATAGTTTCACACAATGAGATCTCAAGTAATGACAATGATCAAAGTGCAATTTCATGTAGCAAGAAAATCAGCTGTCAGAAAGCATGTTACACTAGAAAAGGCAAACAATTTTATAGCATATTACTCCATTTGTATATAGTGTTTGCAGTTTGTTTTTCAAAAGCAAAGGAAGTATTTTGTGCTTTTGAGTTAGGCTAATGATTAGAATCACTAGGGACTACAGTGGATGCTTCTGGGTGCAGATGATTTTCTGTTTCTATATCCGAATTGTGTGTACAAAAATGTGATCAGTTTTTAAAAAAATTATTGGACTGTATTTCCCTGGTTTGTGTACTTTCTTTGTTATATAAAACTTCACTTCAATTTCAGCCGACTAAAAATTTCTAAAATTGAAGTAAATATATTTTAAAGCCATATACACTTTGATGTAAATGCATCGCTGATATTTAGTTTTAATACTTTGTAGTTTTAGGTGGGGAAGTGGTGTGGGACATTATAAAATAGTGTTGGTGAACTCACAGAACTAATTGATATTTTGATAATGACTATTAAGTTCTTATTTTTTAATTTTTTAAAGTTCTAATTTCTAATAAGCACTGAGTGGAAATAAAGTTTGATTCTAAAAGTAACCATTTTTTTTAAGACTTTATTTTGTGTCTCTCCCACTGATTTTTGAAAGGCAGAATTGCACGTTACAGCAATGACTGAAAAATTACATAATGGCATATTAAAAATCATGATTAGAAAATATCAACTATTATTAATCACTCTTAGCCTGAATCTTTTTTTAGACAGGAATCAGGGGAAATATTTCAAATTTTAATTCATTTGAACTCTTAGTGGCCTCAAAACAACTTGCCACGCCAGCACCAGATGTTCTCAAACAGCAATTTTGATTTACCAGTTGATATTTTTTTCATGAGAGATCACAATCTGATGCCTTGCAACTTGAAAAAAAGAAAAGAATGAAAAAAGAATAAAAGAAAGAAAAAAGAAAACAAAAAGTAAGAACATGAGAGAGAGAGAGAGAGAGAGAAAGAGTGTACATGGATCCCTTCATAACCCTGTCATCCTGTCACTGAGTTCCCAGGTAACACCAAGTTCTCTTGCATAACAGCTTGTATATTCCTCTTCTTCTGACAAAACAGAAAGATATTGACATTTTTTTAAAGAATAATTCTTCTCATATGTAAAAAACTGCCATCATTTCTAGGTTTACTCACCAGGTCCCTTGCAGGTGATTTGAATCAGTCTAACTCCTCTAACCATTAGTTTATTGAAATTGAATACAAATGAGATAGTTTTAAGCTACGATAAAGATTATTTACTGTATCATATTCTCAGAAATTATACACCAATTTCTTCATCGTTTCTTGGATGGTTTAAGACACACAAATGTGACTTCATGCCAATGTGGGAAGACAGGACAAAATGAGGCTGGAACCTGGCATGAGACTTGCCCTCTATTACCCAGCAGGTTTTGAAGGAAGAAAGGCAGATGTGGAACCTCATACCTAGGGGGTGAGGATTTCTCATACATGATTCATTATAGTGTCTGAGAATGGGCTGGTTAAAATGAGGTGTCAGAACTATAGCTAGTATGTGTAGTTATTACCCTAGGCGATAAAGAGATATTCAGTAATAAAGGTGAGAATTTGACATTTTGGAGATGTATCTATAAGACACAGAGACTGCATCTCTGTTTTGATTCCATGCACACAGAATTTTTCTTACAGTGATGCATTGAGGTTGTGAACAACATTGAAATTAATGAATGACAGTAAAACACAAACTGATTTAAATGAATAATCAACAATTGGAGAAAAATAGTTGCTTAAAAGAGAATTTTGACTCTGGATCTGGGTTTGATAATTAGCACAGGAGCATTAGAGTAATAAGACTTTCTGCTCTTTGTAGCATAGTGTTGGGGATACAAATATGCTAGACAAAAACAAGTGAATCTGGTGTCCTGCAATAGTAAGTTAGTATTATGGTCTAGCTAGCCAAAGGCCCATGTTTTAAAAACTTGGTTCCCGTCACATGAAACTGCAGTAATACAGTCAAATGTTAGGAGGTGGGGCTTAGTGGAAGGTAAATATGTTATTGGTACCTTGCTCTTGGCAAGGGATTTTAAGACTTCAGCCCCTCATTTCCTTCTCTCTTTTGCTTCCTGGCCACAGCTTCTTATGTTACCTGCTACCACCATGAAGTACTATCTTACCACAAGGGTCAAAAGCATATACCTGTGTCTCCAAAGTTGTGAGTCAAAGTGAATCTTTTCTTCTTTTAAGTTGATTTATGTCAAGTACTTGCAAACAGTAATAGAGAGCCATCACAGCATGTTTTTTTTTTTTGTTTTTTTTGTTTGTTTGTTTTTTTAACTGCTTTCTTCTTGTTTCCTGGAAATGTAACAGGGCTGATTGTCAGGAAAGCTCAGGTGTTTGGGATTCTGGGCCCTTGATTCAGGGATATCAAGTTCAGTTGGCAATTGTGTAAAATCTTGATTGAAATAATCATTTTTGGAACAGATTTTTTTTCTTTCTGATCAAGAGAAACTTGTAAGTAAGAGAAGAAATTAGCAATTGCCTCAGGCTGTGGAAATATACAATTTCTGCAAATTGGCAGGAAGGATTTTTTTTCAGAGTGATAGAACTATGCTAAGCCTGAACTGCCTAAATGGTAGTATGACTGTAAACTTTCTAAAATATATTGTCTTGTACAATTAAATACATGTTGTGGTAGGAAGATAATACTTTAGTAAACCTGTTTTAAAAGCTTTGTGTTTTGGACTTCTCCGAATAACTAGCTTCATTCTTCTTTTTTTTTTTTTTTTTTTTTTTGTCGTAAGTCATTGTCATTAGCATATTCTTTCAGCTCACAGAGACCATCAAGAGAAAAAAGATGGCAAGCTGATGCTCAGGATCATTGACATCATAAGAAGGTTATATCATGCTCTTTCCTCATGGAAAGCAATAGCAACAGATTAAATCGAAGTTTGTCTTTGACAAGATACAAAGGTCCTCGGCTCTTATCAAAATATAAACCTCTGTTTTGTAATAAGAATACCATGACTGCAAATCTTCTTATATATTCCTCAGTGTTAAAAATCAGACTGATTCTTTTGTTTTTGTAATTCCACGACAGAATAGGAAGACACCACAATTTTCTTTTCCTTTGCCGTAGGTGTATGAAAAAAATTTGGTAGAATATTCCCATAGGCTAACTTCCAACTAGGAGAGAAGATGTCAGAATAACAATCAGTACCCCATCTCTTTGTGTGGGCCTTACACAGAAATTGATCTACAGTAATCCCTCCTAAGACTGCCACAGCCCACAAACAACTTTGTCTTCTGCCTTTTTATTATTACGCAAGACCAGTTCTTTTGATTGAGACTTTAAAAGCCTGCAGGACCACTCCTTTGGACAGAGGACTTGAAGCAATGCAGGCAGAATCTGTGTATTTTATGACCCTGAACCTGATAATATAGAAGTCTGTGAGAAAACAATGATGTCTTAAAGATTTTCCCAGTTTTCACTTTACCAAGAGCAATGAGATTTAAATTATATCAAGAAAATGTGTGGGAAGAAGTAAAAAAGAAAAAAAAATTGGTAAATTCTAAACTTCAGGGCTATTTCAAAAGCTCAAGAAATCTTTTTCAAGCAAAGCTAAGTGAATGAAACATTGAGGGTTTTGTATAATCTTTACATAGGAGAGCAGCCTGAGTAGGTCTATAATTTTTGAAATGTATTTTTTTTTTTTTTTGCTCTACATACCCAGTAAAGTGTCAAAACATATGATTGGGAACCCACACTTCACTTTTTCTCAGATTTCCAACAGTGCTTCAAAAAATTCTATTATTGTCAGAATAATTTGCAGTTATGTCTAAGCTGTGATCCTCTTTTACTTATTTTTCTAAAATGAATTTCCTTTTTTCAATTTACATACACTGATTTTCATCACAAGAAAGTGTTAGTTCACTGAAGATTTCTTCTTTGGTTCTACTTTTCCTGTTCTTTCCATTTTTTAATTAATAATGAGAATTATCAAGGTTAGCTTTGTCTTCAATCATATAATCTTTTTATATAATCTTGTAAATCTGTTGACTTTTTATCTGTATTCTGAGAAGAGTTCTCTCTCTCCTACCTACATTTGATTCCATCTTTCCTTTCTTTTAGTGCTAGGGATCAGACCCAGGGCCTTGTGCATACCAGCAAGTGCTCTACCATTGATCTTCATACAAACCCTGATTCCATTTTCTTTTCTTTTTTTTTTAATTTGTTCTAAATCTTTGTACATGACAGAATATATTTATACATTTTGATAGGTCATACATAAATGGAGTGTAATTGCTCATTTTCCTGATTACATATATTGTAGGATCACATCATTCATGCAGTGATGTATGTACTTGAGGTAATAATGTCTGTTTCACTCTATTACCCTTCTGGCCCCTGTCCTCCTTTCCCTCCCTTCACATCCCTCTACCTAATATAAACTAGCTCTATTCTTCCCTATTCTCCTCCCCTTATTGTAAATTAGAATCCACATATCAGAGAAAACATTTGTTTTTGTTTTTTTGGGTTTGGCTTATTTCACTTAGCAAGATATTCTCTAACTCCATCCATTTACCAGCAAATGCCACAATTTAATTCTTCTTTAAAGCTGAGTAATATTCCATCACATACATATACCACATTTTCTTTCTTCATTCATCTGTCGAAGGGTACCTAGGTTGGTTCCACAGTTTAGCTATTGTGAGTTGAGCTGCTGTAAATATTGATGTCACCGCATCACTGTAGTATGCTGGTGGGATAACTGGGTCAAATGGTGGGTCTACTCCAGGTTTTCTGAGGAATCTCCATACTGCTTTTCATAATGGTTGGACTAACTTGCATTCCCACCAGCAATGTATGAGTGTACCTTTTCCCCACATCCTCGCCAACATTTGTTGTTGCTTGTATTCTTGGTAATTGCCTTTCTGACTGGAGTGAGATGAAATCTTAGAGTAGTTTTGGTTTTCATTTCTCTAATTGCTAGAGATGTTGAGCATTTTTCCATATATTTGTTGATGGATTGTATATCTTCTGTGAAGTGTCTGTTCAGTTCCTTAGCCCATTTATTGACTGAGTTATTTGCTTTTTTCGTGTGACTTTTTTGGGTTCTTTATATATCCTAGAGATTAATGCTTTATCTGAGGTGCATGTGGTAAAGATTTTCTCCCAACCTGATTCCATTTTCTACAATGCAAATCCAGCACTTAATGTTCTGTACATATATTTTTATTTTTTGTATTTTTATATTTCCTGTAAACCTGACCTTGATTTCTATTAATCTCATCCCATTGTGCATAAAATTATAATCTTGGGTTTCTTCTGTTCACTTGCTCTTCAAATTAGCAATTTAAAAAAATTGTTAAAAGCACATAATGTAAAATTTATCATATTAACCATATTAAGTTCATAATGTTGGTTGTATTCATATTGTTGTGTAACAGAATGCCAGGCTTTTTCATCTTGTAAATCTGAAACTGTACCATTAAACAACTTCACCTTCTTTTTTCCCCCAGCCTCTGCTAACGACTGCTCTATTTTATTTCAATGAATTTGATCATTTTAGATATTTAATTATTATTATCACACAGTATTTGTGTTTTTTGACTGACTTATTTCTTTAGCATAATATCCTCTGGGTTCACCCAGGCTGTAGCATGTGGCAGAATTTCCTTCCGTTTAAAGGTAATTAAGCTGGGCAATGTGGTACATGGCTATAAGCCTAGGAGCTCAGGAGGCTGAAGAAGGAGGATCATGCAGTCAAAACCAGCCTCAACATCTTAGCAAGGTCCTAAACAACTTAAGGAAATCATGTCTCAAAATATAGAAAAAAAAAAAATTGAGCTGCAGATGTGACTCAGCTGTTAAACGCTCCTGGGTTCAATCCCTAGTACCAAAAAAACCCCATTAATTAATTAATATGCCATGCTTTGCTTATTCATTCCTCAATTGATGGACCACATTTTATTCGTTCATTCTTTAGTTGATGAATTTTGGGATTTTTTTAAACCACCTCTTGCCAATAGCGAGCAGTGCTATTATAAACAAAAATCTGTTCAAGATGTTTCTTTCGGTTATCTTGGATATACATCATAAATGGGATTATTGAATCATATAATAATTGCCATTTTAATTTCTAAAGGAAGTCCCCATTAACAAGGTGCAAGGATTGCAATTTCTCTATAACCTAGTCAATGCTTGTTATTTCCTTTTTTGAAAGAAGCAATTCTAATATGTGTGAGTTGATATCTCATTATAGTTTTTATCTGTATTTTTCTATGATTAGTGATGTTAAGTGTCTTTTTATATGATTGCTGGATATTGGACATTGTCTTTGAAAAATTTATAGCTTAGACCTTTACCAACTTTTTAAATTATTTGATTTTTATATTAAGTTGTTCCATTTATATCAAATATTAATCTTTTTGCTATGATATTTACAAATATTTCCTTCTATTCTACAGAGTTTTTTTTCACCTGTCAACAGGGTCCTTTGATATACAGATTTGTGTGTGTGAAATAACAGTTTTATTTGTCTTTTTTTTCCTCTTTGTTGCTCATACTTTGAGTATTTGAGTTTTTTTCAGAAACTTAATAAGGAGTTCAATATCATAGAGCACTTAATCTGTGCTTTCTTCTAGGAGTTTTATACTTTTAAATTTTTATTTCAGTTTGAGTTAATTTTATTATGTTGTAAGATAAACTGTATATGCATATCCAATTTTCTCAGCATCATTTATTAAAACGATTATCATATTCTTATTGAATGTTTTTGACATTTACTGAACAACATTTAATCATATATACTATAGTTTATTTCTGGGCTTTTTATTTTATTCTATTAGTCTATTTGTATTTATGCCAGTAACATGCTATTTTGATTACTATAGTTGTGTAGTATGTTTTGAAATGAGGAAATGAAATTCCAACTTTGTCCTTCGTTTCCAAAATTATTTTGATTGTCTTATGAGATTCCATATGAATATTAGAATGGATTTTTCTTTTACTGCAAAAGTTGCAGTTGAGATTTTGGAAGATGATGTTTTATTGAATTACCTTGAGGATATTAAACCTTTTCAGCTAGTTTTCTTCTATGTATGTGAATATCTTTTTGAACATGAGTTCTTCTCTGTGTTAAGAAAAGTGCTCATTTACTACTTTATATTTTATATTTTTTCTTTCTTTTTTGATCCTTAAGCAACATGAGGATCAAATATGTTGTATGCCACTAGAAAAGTATGTGTGAATGGATGTGAACTGAGGTTTAGATTAACTTACCTTTTAAGGCAGAGAGCTGAAAACATTTGGTTTAATATGTAGGCAGCTCTCCATTGAGAAGGGGCTATTCCTTTGGAGCATATATTCTATCTTCGAGTGACACTTTTCTCTTCAAGTACATTTGTTTACACTGTAAAATACATAGGAAACCCAGACTGCAAACATCCACTGCCATCTCCAATGTTTAACCCTCAAAGTGACTTCTCCATGAAGATGTCCACCTACTGAAGACAAAGGGTTCCCCCCCTTCTGCCAGTAGAAAAACCTGGAGAAATATTTCTCTGTGCAAAAGATAAGTGCATTGATTTAATTATGTCTTTGAGGCACAAAGTGTATCTTTTCTTTATTCGTCTGTATCACTCTTCATATTAGCACACATTCCTCCCTCTCCTGAGTCTGTCAACTCTGCCTTCTTGTGTAAGTTGCAGTCTAGATTTCTAATGCTATTATTAGTCTTTTTGAAATGACTAATAATTGATTTCTTTATAGCTTAAAGTATGATCTTATATAAAATGATTCAACAATTCTTTGGAAAGCATATGTTCGTTTCCTTCCAAATACACATTTTAAGGTTTCTCTCAGATAAATTCATAAACATTGGGCCCCATTCAATATTTATATTCTGAAGAGGATTGCAATTGGTGTGACTCAACCCAGTCCAGATCCAGATCTAGATTGGTATATAAATTCCCTTTTCAGGAAAATGTCATCGCTTTTACCTCCATATGGCAAACACTTTCCCAAATTCATCATCTTTTTGATCCTGCCTATTTTCACTGTGGAATAATTCATTTTTTTTCTTATAAAAAACCCCTGAAAGTTGCTATTCTGTTCCTTCAATTACTCTTCACTCCATCATTACAAAACCAAACTCAGCATGATCTTCCATTCTTCTCATTAAAATAGGTCTCCAGGCCTCAGAGTTTGCTCTGTTAACTGTATCTGCATGAGCATCTTCCAGTAGCATTATCAGTTTTGGAATAACCCCACAGAAACCTCTTTCTCATTGGCATCAAATCCCTGCCCTCACAGAAAAAATGTATCACTGTAAAAGATACAGACTTATCTTCTATATCACCATACATGCAACTTGTCTTTTTATTCTAGCTCATTGTGAAAAGATTAATATTAATTTTGATAAGGTAATTTCAGATTGCTTTTTATAACAACTGCCTGCTTTTAAGGCATGCAAAAACTGAAATGTTAGATCCCAAATCCAAGTAAGTGTTTACAAATTCCCTCACTTCCATTTCACAGTGAATCTTAAATGACATATAAATTGTTGAGAAATTAGCCAAGTAAAAATATTAGTTCTTGCTGCACTTGTTTTGTTGAAATGCTTTTCCTCTCAATAAAAGAAAGTTTGATTAAAAATTTTCTGTTTAATATGCTAAAATGTTTCACAAGTGTTTTGATGGCTCTACCCAATTTAAAGTCACATACTATAAGATGGAAATATGAATTAAAATGATTGTGCTATGACTTCAATGGACTTAGAATTTAATCAACACAGATAATAAGTTCATAAAATGGAAATAAAGTATAAACCAACATATAAGTCCTGGAGCAGATAATAATAAAAGCTAATGTCTGTTTTATTTTTGCTTTGAAATACAAAAATGACAATTTGTAATACTGATTTTAAGAAAATAATTTCAAATAAAAATTCTTCGCCATATCTCTTTATCAGCATTGCATTTGGATTTAAAATTTATTTAAATATTATATAGTCTAATAGATTACTCATTAACTTAAAGTGAAGTTCCAAAGTGTTAAAAAATATGTCTTTATTCTCATAGTTTATTTTACAATACAATTTGAGAATGTGAATTATATTGTAGGCCAAGCCTATCATTTTAATTCAATGATAGGGTAGAGAGAAAAGAAAAAAAATAGGGTTCTAAATTAGTAAATAAAAATGCATAATTTGATGTAGTGGTTTAGGGAATGGTTATGAAACCTACAGTTTTATAAGTATTTCAAGGAATTCTGATGTGTATTTGTCAAAATTTCACTTTCCAAAATTCTGACCTGCAACTTCCAAAGATAAAATCATAACAAAGGTGTAACTGTTTGATGATTTGCCTGATATCATTCAGTATTTCAAAATAACTGCTATGAATTTGATCTGGGCATTTTCATGGCGTATCCATATATTTCCAGTATGCATTCCCAAGCATTTTTCTTGGTATATTTTTCTTATGACTTTTAGTAACACTTCATGTTCACTGTAATCTTTTCTTTTTCTCCAACTCTTTAGCCATTACTCCATATATAACTGTCAAACTCATTGCCTCCTCCTAGACTATTGCATTAAACTTCAAGAGACTCCTTGTTTCCTGTTCTAATTCAGAAGATACAATGGTGCCAGATTAATTTTCCTAAAGCTGCTAAAATTGTGTTACATTTTGCATAAAATCTCTTAAAGAGTCTTCATTACATACCAAATGAAATTACTTTACTTTTAAATGTGAAACCCAGTATTATGTGTCCCCAAGCCAACTTTTCCAATCTTATCTAATCTTATTTCTGGGTACAAAATCTCTCTGTTTTATTTTGCTTCCAACTACAAACCAATTAAACTGTTCACTATACTCTATTTGAGTTTCTCCACTCGTCTGTTTTATGTTTATGTAGACCTAAGGTCAAAACATTTCCTGATTTACACAGCTGGAAGCAAATCTTCTAAAACCACACAATACCTTTTGTCCTTTCACTATTAACCTTGTATTTAAAATTATGTTAAACAATGACTTTCATATAAATCTAATTTTCTTTTCTAGATTATACATTTTAAGAGTAGAGTTTATTTAAAATACATAAACCCTCAGAGCCTGTTCAAAATTATCTACATAATAGACACTTACACTTAAATTCAATAACAATAAAAATCTGAATTCCCTGTTCCAATTTTTGCTTCTTTTGAACCATTTCCACAGCTAGTACATATCATTTTATGTTAGTATAATACACTGTAATGCATTAATTAATTTTAGTATTTAATAAGTTCTTGTATATGACTTACTTTTTCTGATAACCTTTGAATCATTATAGATATTGCACTTATTCCATGGAAAATTCTTTAGTTATTTTCATAAATACATATAGTTGGAACAAAAATATCAGAGTATATCAGATTAGCAATTTCTATTATCTATTTGAAGCCTTGTTTTTTCTAAAATAATGACTTTGTATAACCTGGCACAAACTTTAAATTTACCATCAATGTTATCAGATTTATAAAAAATTTCTTAGGCCAGTTTTTAGTAGTGTTAATTTTATGAGAAATTTGTAAAATGTAAATAAGTCTCATGAAATATTTACCATTCGAACCTTCCTTGAGCAAGGAATATCTTATTAACAACTCCAATTGTGTCCATAAACAGAGGTATAGAAGATCAGCAAACTTTCTTGAATCAATTTGACAACTGGATATATCTGAAAATCACTATATGTCTGTATCTTCTTTTAATAGTAACAGTATTTTGGGCTGGGGTTGTAGCTCAGTGGTAGAGCATTTGCCTGGCATGTGTGAGACACTGGTTTCGATCTTCGGCACCACATAAAAAAATAAATAAAAAAGATAAAGTTATTGTGTCCATCAAAAACTAAAAAAAAATTAAAACAAACAATAGCAACAGTATTTTATACAGAAAATGACCACATAAATCATGATGTATTTTATTCAAAGCAATATTGAATATATAAAGGCAAAGGTAAGCATAGAAAAGTGAACTTTCTATGTAATCAGAAACATTTTATCAAATAAAACAGAAATTTCAAACCACTATAAAAAGTAACAAACTAATACTTCATAATAAAATCTGTTATATTAAAGTGATTTTTCAAATATGTTGAAGTCCTGAACAAGTGAAATCTACCTGTACCATTTATATAGGTACACTAACTGTATCTGGTAATGAAAATTTGTCCATTATCTTACATACTGCTAACTAGCTTAAAATTACCATCTAAGGACAGGGACCTAGTTCAATCACAGAACATGTACCTACCTGCAGGAGGCCCTGGGTTTCATTCCCAGCAACAAAAATAAAAATGACCTCTACTCTAACTTTTTCTCACAGAAACTGTCTTGAATATAAGAATAAATATGCTTTGGGAATGTTCATAATTTCTTAAACATTTGTGTAATTTAATTTGCAAATGTATTCTTACTTTGAATAAAAATTGTTGTTTGTTTTGTTTTGTTTTGTTTTGTTGTCTATGGAAGAACATCACTGTGCATTAGTCTCTTGATTCTGAGCATATTCTTTCTTTTTTATGTTTTCAATGTATACTGTGTAATCAATAAAAATATTGCTACTGCAAATTTCAAACCAAATATGCCATGAATCTGGTATTAAAAAATATAAATAATTGAAATAAAAAAATAAAAAGGACTGGGAATGTGGTTCAGTGACTAAGCACCTCTGGATTCAATCCCTAGTAAAAAAAAAGTGTTTTAAAAATAATGTTATTTTTGCTAAATGTGAATTTGCATCAATTAAATTTTAATGAAGCTATTACAACATTATACGTAGATATCATCTAAGTAATTGTAATCATATATGTACATATATAGATAGATATCATATATGTATATATAGAGATAGATAGATATAGATATATGAGTTTAGAGGTTTAAAAGGAATTCTTTTTGATGCGGATGGTATATCCATGGAACTAGGAGTTATCTGAATGTGAGGAGTGTCAGTGGGAAGCCTTGGCACCAGTGTTCATTCTTAAGCCCTCCAACCTTGAGGAGCACAGAAGCAAATCATTTCCTCTATTTGCTTCAGGAAAGTTATTTTGGTGCCTTCATCATGTCATTAGTTAAGACATTTAATGGACATCCTTACAGTGATTTATAAGAAAAACATTGAACACAAGAAGGAAATCAAGAAAAGAAGCAGCCAGGGAAGTGAGACAGCATCTTGTTATGAGAGCTACAGAGACAAGTCCATCCCTCAACACCCACATTGGCACAAGAGGCCACTTGCTGCCTCACACCTGCCTGCAGTCATTCAAACTCACACACACGCTGATGCCACTGTTTACAATGATTTATTAATTTTAAAACCCTTTAAGCCTCACAAGAATGGATCAAGGTGGGAACTATTATTTTTATACTGTAGATGAGTTGCTTACAGTGCAGGGAGATTGAGTACTTGCTCAACACCCCAGAGTTCTGTAAGCAGTGGGAATGAGAGATCCACCCAGACAGATCAACTCTCTCATATACACTGGCATCTCTGATTTTTTTTTCTTTATGTTTTGTTGGTATAAATTCATTATGTCCCTTAAAATGATATGTTGAAGTCTTCATCTCTTTGACCTCCAAATGTGATCTTGCTTGGAAATAGGTTCATTGTAGATCTATTTAGTGAAGTTAAGATGAGGTCATACTGGTCAAACTGGGCTCTTAATATAGCACAAATGGTGTCCTTGCACAAGGAGAAAAGTGGAAGAATGGAGAATATCATGTGAGGATACAGAGAATTGTTGGGAGAAGATGTTATGTGAGCAGATGCAGAGACTGGAGCATAGAGTCTACAAGTCCTGGAGACCCAGTGCAGTCTGGTAGCCATGAGAGGCAATTTGGAACAGTGTCCATCAGAAGGAAGCAACGCTGCTGCTACCTAGATTTTGGACACAGAGACTTTAAAAATTTGGAGAATAAATTTCTGTTGTTTTAAGCCACTCAGCTTTTGGGACTTTTATAGTAGTCCAAAGAAACTAGTAAAATATCTAAACAATCTCTTATTCGAAAATATGCTTTATTTGACATTGTCTTTATTCTGAATTAGCCTTAATCCCTGCCTTCATTCAATAAAAATACCTATCTACATACACAAGGGAAATTGTTGGAAAATTGTAAGAAATGGCACAATGTTGGAAAAGATAAACTATTAATAGAAATAGCAAGCACAGTCAGCCCTTTGTATCAGTGAATTCTACATGTGTGGGTTCAGTCAACCACAGAATAAAGATATTTGCAAAAAAAAAAATTGCATCTGTACTGAATATGTACAAGCTGTTTTTGGTCAGTACTCCCTGAACAATACAATATAACAGCTATTTATATAGCATGTGCATTTTATTAGGTGTCATAAGTGATCTTAAGATGATTTAAAACATTCAGGATGATGTTCACACATCATATACAACTACTATGCCTTTATATGTAAAGAATTCGAGCATCTGCAAATTTTGGTATCTGTAGATGTCCTGGAACCAATGTCATACAGACCATTGGGGCAACTGTGGTTCATAAGGATACAAGAGTTATTCACTGTATGTTTGTGTCCCCCCCCAAAAATTCATATGTTGAACCATTAACGTCCAATGGGATCTTAGTAGGAGCTGGAGTCTTTAGAAGGCTGTTAGGTTTAGATGAGGTCCTGAGGGTAAAGCTCCCATGATGGCATTTGTCTCTTTGAGGCCAGTTTTCATTGTGTTTGTCATGTGAAGTAAGAGAACACAGCCTTCTGCATGTCCCAAGGAGCACATTCTTCAGACCCTGGATCTGCCAGCACTTTGGTCTTTGACTTCTTAGCCTTCAAACTGTGAGTAATAAATATCTGTTGTTTAAACAATCCAGCCCAAAGAGTTCTGCTATATCAACCCACAGTATCCAAGACAGTGAGAAGGCAGAGAGAATCATACATGAAATACATTGATATTGAGTGATAGGAGAGAAATTTTGGACCATGTTTTGCTTTAGAGTGCCAATGCATGTTTTTTGGCTAGAACGATAATGTAACAAAAAGTGTGGTTCAGGAAGATGAATCTAACTGCAAGAGTAGATTACAGAGTAGAAATAATCAGAAGTTCGTGAACAGTTAGGGGACTGTTAAGTCATAGGTTGTGGTCTAGGTGGAACATAGGAAAACTTTATCCAGTATTTTAGAAAAAAAAAAAAAAAAACACTGAAAGGGATTCTGTGGAGAAAAACTCCAGAAGATATAACTCACAATACTATTTTATATTAAAAGAGCAGACAAATAAAATTTCTATTTCAAGGTAGTTGAATAGGACTCTAATTGTAGACACTATAAGAGTTTATTATAAGAGTGCGTTTTGTTTGATTTTGTATTGAATTTTAGTTATACTAAGTGTTAATTTCTGAAGATGAAGTTAAAGATGAAGACTTCTTAAAGGTACCTGGAGATGCAAAATAGAATTCTCAAAAGAAACAGAAATAAGAACAGCTAACCTTTGATGTACTGAGGAGTCTGAGCAAGGCAATGGTAAGAGCATTCAGGCATTTTTTTTTTAATATGAGCTAATTAGTTATACATGACAGTAGAATGCATTTTAACACATTGTACACAAATGGAGCGCAACTCCTCCATTCTCTGGCTGAACATGGTGCAGAATCACACCAGTGCTGTAATCATACTTGTATATAAGGTAATAATGGCCATCTCATTCCATTGTCCTTTCCATCCCCACATCTCCTCCCCTCCCTTCACTCCCTTCTACACAAACCAAAGTCTCTTCATCTTCCCACCTCATTGTGGATCAGCATCTGCTTATCAGAGAAAACATTTGACCTTTGGTTTTTGGATTTTTCTTATTTAGCTTAGCGTGATATTGTCCAGCTCCATTCATTTACCTGCAAATGCCATAATTTCATTCTTCTTTAAGGCTGAGTGTTATTCCATTGTGTATATGTACTATATTTTCTGTATCCATTCATCTGTTGAAAGGCATTCAGGTTGGTCCCATAGTTTAGCTATTGTGAATTGAGCTGCTATAAACATTGATGTGGTTGCGTCACTATAGTATGCTGATTTTAAATCCTTTGGGTATAAACTGAGGAATGGGCATTTCAGATAGAGCACGAATCTCCAAGAACTATAAAAAACTCAAAAAACTTAACACACACACACACACACACACAAAAGATAATGACCCAATCAATAGATGGGCAAGGAACTAAACAGACACTTTAGACATTTTTTTTATTAGTCATTGAATAATTCTGCGAACTTTGCATCCCATTACACAACTTAACAGGCTAAGAAAAATAAGTTAGTGTGGAACACAGATTGGAACGCAGCTTACTACATTCAGTTTTTACAGTCACATTTAAAAAAATAAGTTGAGTTAGAAATTTGGAATAAATCCTGGAAGTTAAAGTAAAGGGTCATGAGGGCCAGAATCACAGTATTCAAAATGTATGAAGAGATAGACTCCAAAGTTTCTACCTTCCAGCTTGTCAAAGAGACTGAAATCTTCCCTATTGAGCCTTGGATGTTCTTTTGTCCCTTTTAAAACAAAAGATTATGTTAGCTAAAGTGATAATCAAATTGCCCTCAAATGCATTTTAAAACCCTTAGCTTTGTGCATTAATATTGAGCCATAGTATAAAAAAATACGCATATGTAAGAATTTTAAATAGAAAAGACCTACAGGTCTTGCACTTGAGGGCTAGTCAGAAGCTTGAACCCCCCTGAAGCTCTATCCTAAATTTAATAAATTCACCCATAAGGTTCATGTCATTTACAAGTGTGTTATTCCTTTCTAGGGTAGTTTATAAAAACAGTTTCAGTGAAAAATGAATGAAATAATAATATCAGAGAGCCAGAAGGGACATACTGTTTCATGCATGTTATATTTCTCCAGAGATTTGAACTGGACGGATTACCTTTTCTACTTCTCCCTTTAACCAGCTTTGACACGAGTGCAGTAGACTGTTTCGTTTCTATATTTAGCCTAAAGCTGAGTGAATTTCACTGAAGTGTGAAGTAATTTTAAATATAGTTTGTATAAAAGTTTGCTGAATTTTAAAGCACTTTGACATCATAGGGAATAAAAATTGCTTAAAACACAAATCAGTATAGTTAAGTATATTGACCATGTGTGATTTTTGAACTATGGAATAATAATATTATTTTCAACCCATGTGGGTAGTATTTTTTTTAATTATAATTACTGTTAAACACTTTGTATAGAAAATAAATATTGGGCATAGTAATGGATAATACTTAAAATTAGTTTTGCTGCTGTAATCTTAGGAGATTAAACAGAGACCATTTTATAGTTAAATATTAAATTTAAATGATTTGTAAATTTCCAGCCTCTCCAGAGAGCTGTGATTTTCTTTAGTATACTGATGGTACATTGACCTGATTTCTATAAAGTTAGTCTGTCATAGGTATTTTCAGATAAGTCAGTTTCTCTAAGAAATTTACGATCATAATCCACTTTAAAATATCATTTTTTCAGTGTTTTAATAGAAGCATAAGTTAATATAGAAAGGGATAAATGTTATTGCCATGATTCAAAGGTTATGAACCTACCGTTTTTTAAAAATTTTTATATTTATTTTCTTGTATTTTAAAAAATTCGCAAGTTCTTCATCAATGAAGTATTTTCCACATTATCGATGCACTGATTTTACTTTTTAAAAATTCTGATTGTGTCCAAATTTATATAGCATGTTCATTATTTTCCTGTGCACTGACTTCGGGTGTGATAGCAGAAAGGCAAGCAAAAGTCTTCATAAAGTAAAAATAAATTCTGAAATATTTCCAGAGACTGCTACAAAGAAATAGCACACTAGATAGTGATGTTATGAGACCTGCTTAATAATCAGCCACATGGAGGGTCCCCATTTAAAATTAAGATCCTTCTGATGCCTGTAATAATAAAGGCAACATTTGAGCATTCAGGAAGCTCTTCAGAGAGCTCGGTAGAATTCTCTCCATGGGAATGGTGGCAGCACATGGAGAGACCATTTCTTCGCTATGACTGTCTTGGCTTATGACAAAGAGACATGGTCTTACAATAATAAGAGTATTAGTCTTTCACTATACAGAGCGCTTTTGAGAACTTTATCTTTTCTAAGCTTCCTTCACTCTAAGCCTTGAAATAGCAATTTTCCCCTTCCAGGATGTGGAAACTAGGACTCCTAGAGGCTGCAAGTCATTTATAGCCACATAACTGTGAAATGGCACAGGATTGCTAACCCCACATCCTACAGCTTGAAATTATGCATTATTGTCACTATAATAGGTTAGCCTATTAATTGTTCCTTGATCAAAATATTTTTAAACTACCTGAACTGAAGTGACTTTTAAACACATTCCAAAGGCATCTGGGTCAAGGAAAAGACAACAGGGCCTTAATTCTTCCATCATAAGCATCAAGTCTTCCATTCAAGTTTAATCAAAGGGAAGAGGTTGAGATGCAGGTAAGAAACCAGTGGTCATTGTCCAAAAAAAAAAAAAAAAAAAAAATCAAAATAAAGTAAGAACCATGTTATTTTTAAAGCTCTCTATTGACTCATCTTTTAAGCCACCACCAATTCCAAAAAAGTAATACAATAATAAAATTAACACAATCATTAGATAGAATCATATATTGAAAACTAAGTATTTAATGAACAATGGAAATACTGACCAACTTGACTGGGATTTGATTCTTCAGTGACTACCAGTATGCTAGAGGACAGTATGGTGTTTATTTATAAATATGTTCATATTGATATTTTTAATATAATTAAATCCAGGAGTCAATTAATTGTATTTGTATTCCATAGAAATATTTTAGATTAGTATGTCTCCTTTAAATTCAATTATAAATGTATTTCTGGTCTATGTGATCAATTAATGTGTTCAATGAATAAAAGGATGAGCATGAAGGATTCCTTAAAGTATAATTTCTACTAACATTAAGTCTGATTTGACATTTTTTTGAAAAATGAAATTACCGAAAGAGGAAAAGGAATGAAATAATTTGTTATATAAACTCTATGATTTTCAAAGCATCTCCTAGTTATAGAACTAAGGTTGACTATAACATTATTGAGGTGCATATAAATGCTTGAATTCTACATACAGATTTCTTTTTCATCTTGTGCTTCTGTTCTAGTATCATTTTAAAATGTGGATATGTGTTATGACCAATGACATATGAAATTCTTCTTTCTAGTGTATAAATCATTTCTAAAAGAGAAATCATCAAGCTTCAAAAGTATTTTGCTCAGTATTTGGTTTTAAATTCAAGATGAACAAATACTGCTCAGAGGTGTGGAAATGAAGCCGACAGTCTTCTGACTTGTCAGCAATGAATTCAAGCTCTGAAATTATATATGAAGGAAAGTCACTAGATATTCTAACTAAAATATGATTTAAAACTCAAAATGGATTTTCTTTTCCCATACCTTTTGAGTTAAAGAATAAAGAGCAGAATGAAGAACATTGTATGCATCTCAGAGGTCAAAGCTAAAACCAAATGAACATATTAACAGACAAATATGAACCTAATAGAATTTTAAAACTTGGAGAGTAGAGATGCTATATATTTATGTGTGATCTATGACTCTTCATACTATACATGTGCTTCAGTAAAGTGAAACTTACTATATTATTTGCAATATTCATTCATTATTTACCTGCTTTCATAAAAATATAAATACTGAAATGCTAATTTTTGGCAGAATCTATCTTGGACAGAGCAAGTAATGCATATAATCCTAATTATGACCTTTTGGGGCCTTAATATTTTTGAGAATTATGTGTTAAAAAATTGAAGAGGAAAAAAATTGGTTAGAAGACAGACAGACTGACATTCTACTTCAATAATCAATAATTTATTATAACAAGTGCATAGCACATGCATTGCTTAGGTTGAATTTTGTTTTTATGCAATTTTCTTTACCTCGATTTCTTCATTTTCCCTAGTACAACTTTAGTTTCTGGTATCAAACCAACTCATTTTCACATAAAAATAATTCAGGGAATTTTTTTTTCTAGGTAAAGCAACTAAGCAACCCAAACAAGAACTCAACCTCTGTAAATACCAGTGCATGGATTTATATTTTCATGGTCTACATTATGGTTAAGATAAACATTAGAGGGGCTAAGGTTGTAGCTCAGTGGTATCCTAGCACTTGTGAGGCTTTGCATTTGATCCTCAGCTCCACATAAAAATAAATAAGTAAAATTAAGGTCCATCTGCTAAAAAGTATTCTAAAACATAAACATTAGAAAATTATACATAAGAAAGATGAATTTTTATTTTAAATAAATTATTATTTTAAATAAATTCATTTATTGAAGTATTTTATAATCGTCTTCATGTAAGACATGAAGTAGTATTCATAGCAATCTAAGTAGCAGTAGACGAACAGAACGGTGAGAATATAAGGTAAATATTTATATTTTATTAATTTAACCTAGAGATTTTCTGATAATTTCTGTAATTAATTTTTTTAAAATTAAAACATTCAATTTAAATGATCAGACATTTAGAAATTGGCCATTAATTAAATCAGGAGATTAAACAGTCATCTAGATAAATGATAAGTTAATATTTTCAAATTAAAAACATATTCAGACTGAGCTAAAGAAATATTTTATTTGAAAGTATTTTTACAGGAGAAGGGAAGGAATTTCTGCAATAGAATGGTAATTGTGCAACAAGAAGAATGTCTGATCCTATTATCTACATGCATCTCAAAGGGTAAGTAGAACAGAATTTTTTATTTTTTAAGGAGAGGCTTTATATACAAGGATAGAGTGAAAAAGGTGTGACAAAGTTTGATGAGAGTGGATGATATGATTGTAGTAAGTCAGAAAATGTTTTACCCTGAAGTCAGCCTGTTCTAAGGAGGGGTCTTTAAGGAAGGACTATATTCTGGTTCAGGCTGAGCTTCAGCAAAAGTTCAGGATCATGGGGGAGGGAGAGAAGCTTAGTAAGGTTTAGTCAACTCAAGACAGCATGTATTTTGTACAAATTTTTTAGTGAATACAGAGTTCATCTAATCATTTATGAGACAGACAGGGAAATTAGGAACATCCTGAGTTTGGCCTTGACATAGATTAACAAGGGAGCATGGGGAAGAACTTTTAAGTCACATAGGAAGCATGTTTGCTAACAGTAAGCTTATTCCTGGCTCACTGGAGGGTAGAGGGTTTCTTTTCTATTTTAAATTTATTTAGTATTATTTTTAGCTTATTTATTTACTTATTTTCATTGACAACAATTGTGTATATTTTTTGTAGACAACCTTACAGATATATGTATATACACAGTGAAATGACTCAATTGTGCTAACCAGCATATTCATTTTTTGGTGTTAGTTAGTTAGTTTTGGTTAGTACTACCAATCAAAATCATTAGGAATTTTCAAAAATATAAGACTTTGTTGTCAACCTAAGATACCATGTTGCATAATAGATCTCCTTTGTTTATTTCTCTTAACGAAAATTTTGTATCTGCTAAATAATATTTCTACAACCCCTTACTCCTGCCTTCAGTTCTGGTATCCAGAGGGTTTTAAAATTATCTGTTTCCCGGAGTATAGGACTAAGGCAAAGATGAACACTGTCAAAAGAATATGCTTTTAAACACTACACCATTTGATATAAGGAACTTAAGCCTCTGTTGATTTTGGTATTGATAGATGTCCTGGCCCACACTTCCACAGATTCCAAAGGATGACTCTGTAATATCAAAAATGGTATAATATCCCATTTTAGTTTTTTCTTTTTAGAATAGAAGTAAAACCTTAGCTATAAACTGATTATTAGTTGTATGTAAATCTAATAAAATTTTTCAAATTAAAAAAAAGATTTTGCTTATAAAAATCTGTCACATGGAATTTATTTTAAGTCAACTAATACTCAGATCAATTATTATGTTCTGACCACCAAAGACAGTTATTACCAAGACACACAAACTAGGTGACTAATTTAAAAGTTCAGCATGAAATAAAGACAAGAAATTATAAATTTGATGACACTTCAACAAGTTAGGACAAGAAATTATGAGATAATGTGATATAGAAAATTCAAGGTTGACAGGTCTCAAAATTGAATTAAATGAATAAAATTGTAGGGAACAGGGTTGTATGAAGAATTTAATTCAGATTAAGCAGACTCCCTAAAGATTGAGAATTCAGCGATAGCATGGGCTACTCAACCACTGGAATGTGAAGTGTCAAAGGAAAAAAGGCAAGGGGAGAAATAACACATCATAGAAAATAAAATGATCTATTATTTCCTATAGAGAAGGAATATTGCAACAAGAAGAATGTTCTGCAGTAGAAGGGGAGCAAATATACTTTCTCAGAAAAGTAACAAGTGGGATAAGAAGGGCAGAGAGGAATTATTTAATACACATTTATTGAACAGATACAATGAAGTCAACTTAAGACTCTGACCACAGAGTGGCTGCAAGCAGAGAAAATACTAGAGAAAGAGAAAAGGAGGAGGCTGAAATAAAAAGGATCAACATATTTCAGAAGTCTGAGTGCATTACTCTGGGTTCTTCAGAGGAACACAACATACACACATACACACAAATGAGTGTTTGAGTATATTAAAGACAGTTATGCATAAAACTGGCAAGATCTACAGTACACAAGCTGGCAGCCAAGAGCCACCTGTGGTTCCATTCCAAGTCAGAAGCTCTGAGAACCAGGAGAGCCAAAGGTGCAATCTCCAGTTTGGACATCAGCACTCACTTGACCAAGAAAAGCTGATGTTTTTGTGTGAAGGCTGAAGAGGTCTAATAAATGTCTCAGTTAAAACACACAGAAAGATGGAGTTCCCCCTTAGCTTTTTGGTTCCATCCAGGCCTTTGATTGGATGAGACTGACATCCATTAGGGAGAGCAACTCTTTAAATCATCTATTGATGGAAATGGTAATCTCATCCAAAAAACACCTTTACTGACACACCTGGAATAATATCTGACAAAATGTTTGTGTGTCTTATGGCCCAGTTAAATTTAGAGATAAAATTAAAAATTGTATCATGCAATTGATAACAATGGTTTTGACCATGTGGTTGTTGTTGACTCTACAATTGGTAAAGTGGGCAAAGAGCACTGAAATCATGAGGATACATAAAAACATTTATGAAGAATTCAAGTGAGAGAGAATTAGATCCATGACAGGTCAGTGACACTTTTTTTATATTATAGTGTTGTAAAAAGGAGGATAGATCACAATGAAGATTTACATGGAAGAGAAAAATGAGAAAAGTATCAGTCAAGAAAGTTGTTCAAGTAAGGCTATAAAAGATAAAAAAAAAGTTAATGGTATCAAATTCTTGTGTAGGTCAAGGAAAATAGGATTAAAATGTTTTATTTGTATTTAGCTTCAAGGAAGTCATTGGAGACATTATCAAAGAGAGTATTGATCTCTGGCATGGTGGTGCAAACCTGTAATTCCAGCTGCTTGGAATGCTGAGGCAGGAAGCTCTGTGTTCAAGACCAACTGGGGCATTTAGCAAGACCCTGTACCAAACTAAATTAAAAAGGGCTGAAGTTATAGCTCAGAGTTAAACCATCCCTGGGTTCAAGTACTAGTACCACAAAAAAAAAAAAAAAAAAATTGGTGACAAGATGAAGTCAAAATTACCTTGAACTGTGAGAAGATCTGAAACAAGACAAAAAAGAAATATAAATAAATAAAAGCAAAACAAAAGAAAACAAAAACACCAACAATAAAACAGAAACTGTGAACAAGCTCTTCATGAACTTTTGCAGTGAGTTGAAGATGAGACCGTAAACTTCAAGTCAAGAAAGGCACAGGACATTCTCCAACTACATCAAAGTTGTGCTCCATTTGTGTACAATGAGTTGAAATGCATTCTCCTGTCATATATAACTAATAGGAAAAATAAAAAAAAAGAAAGGCACAGGACATTATGGGTCCTTTATTTTTCCAAATGAATTTCATGATTGCTTTTTCTAGTTCTATAAAGAATGTCACTGGAATTTTAATAGGAATTGCATTAAATCTGTATAAGGCTTTTGGTAGTATGGCCATTTTGACAATATTAATTCTGCCTATACAAGAACATGGGAGATCTTTCCATCTTCTAAGTTCTTCAATTTCTTTCTTTGGTGTTCTGTTGTTTTCATTGTAGAGGTCTCTCCCCTCTTTTGTTAGTTTGATTCCCAAGTATCCAAGT
>JAJEJO010000372.1:557908-600234 GCA_020662805.1 Glaucomys volans
TGATAGTTCGAGTTCTTTTTTTCCTATTCATATCCCTTTAATTTCTTTCATTTGTCTAATTGCTCTGGCTAGAGTTTCAAGGACTATGTTGAATAGAAGTGGTGAAAGAGGGCATCCCTGTCTTATTCCAGTTTTTAGAGGGAATCCTTTCAATTTTTTCTCCTTAAACTAACTACAGAACAATAGTAACAAAAAAAGGCTTTGTTTTGGTATCAAAATAGACATGTAAACTACAGGTACATAACAGAAGACACAGAGACAAACCCACATAAATAAGGTTATCTCATATTACACAAAGGCACCAAAACCATACTTTGGAGCAAAGATGGGCTCTTTTACCATGCTGCTTAGAAAACTGGAAATGAAATTAAACCCCTATCTCTCACCCTGAACAAAACTTAACTCAAAATGAATCAAAGACTTAAGCAATAGAACAGAAATCCTGCTCCTAATAAAAGAAAAAGTAGGTTCAAATCTTCATCATGTTGGCTTAGGACCTGACTTCCTTAACAAGTCTCCTAAAGTGCAAGAAGTAAAATCAAGAATTAAAAAATGGGATGGATTCAAACTAAAACACTTCTTCTCAGCATTGGAAAAAATCAATAACATGAAGCGAGAGCCTACAGAATGGGAGAAAATCTTCCCCATATACTTCAGGTAGAGCACTAATCTCCAGAATATATAAATAACTCAGAAAACTTAACACCAAAAAATATATATAATACATATACAATATATAATATAACATGTATTATATATAACATACATATAATATATAAATATATTATATATAATATGATGTATATTATATATAACATACATATAATATATATAAATATATAATATATATATAAAAATTGGCTAAGGAACTGAACAGACACTTCACAGAAGAAGAAATATAATTGATCAACAAATATATGAAAACATATTTAGTATCTCTAGTAATTAGAGAAATGCAAGTCAGAACTACTCTAGGTTTCATCTCATTCCACTCAGAATGCGAATTATCAAGAATATAAGTAACAATAAATGTTTGTGAGGATGTGGGGAAAAGGGTACACTCATACATTGCTGGTGGGAATGCAAATTAGTGCAACCACTCTGGAAAGCATTATGGAGATGCCTACGAAATCTGTTAATGGACCCAATATTTGACTCAGTTATTCCACTCCCTGGTGTATACCCAAAGGACTTAAAATCAGCATACCACAGTGACGCAGTCACATCGATGTTTATAGCAGCTCAACTCACAATCACTAAACTAGATCAACCTAGGTGCCCTTCAAGAGATGAATAGATAAAGAAAATGTGGTATATATACACAATGGAATATTACTCAGATTAAAGAGGAATGAAATTATGTCATTTGCAGGTAAATGGATGAAGCTAGAGAATATCATGCTAAGGGAAAGAAACACCAATCTCAATCAACCAAAGGCTGAATGTTTTCACTGATAAGCAGATACTGATCCATAATGTGGTGTTGGGGGAGGGTGCTAGGAAAGAATGAAAGAACTTTGGATTGGGCAGAGGTGAGTGAAGCGAGGGGATAGGAGGAGGTGTGGGAAGGAAGGTGGAATGAGATGGACTTTATTAACCTATATACATGTGTGATTGCAGGACCAATGTGACTCTGCATTGTGTATAGTCAGAGGAATAAGAACTTGTGTTCCATTTGTGTAGAATGTGTCAAAATGCCTTCTGATGTCATGTATAATTAATTAGAACAGACTAAAAAAAAATGAAAAAGAAACGCAGGCACAGGACAAAAGGGAAAGTAAATGATATGAAACATTCAAGGAAAGAGATGCTAGTTGACTACCCTAAATTGTTTAAAGGTCATTTGTTATAAATTATCTGAATTAAAAATGAAAGCTCTGCAGTTCAAATGCATAAACATACAACTGTTTTTTGAAGTTAGTTCCTATCAATGACCCCCACAATTTCATATTTTTATTGCTAGTTTTCAAACCTAGAAAGTACTTAAATGGAGAAAAATGTTGATTAAATTGTACCCAATTTCATTTTGTTCACATCTTTGCTGTTTTTCTATTATCTAAATAATGACCATTGTTTAGTTTCTATAGCTTTCTGAGCCCCTTTATGTATTTAGTAATTTTTCCAACATGTTCCCTATACCAGCAATAGTTTCAATAACCCTACACACCTCTATCTGTTTGAGGAACTAATGCCTGCTACTTTTCAGATGTCAGATTGTTTTAATTGGTTTTCTATTACTATTAACAAAATCCCTGATGCAGACTAACTATATAAAGGAAAGTTGTTTATTTACCTCACAGTTCTGGAGGTTCAAGCATGTGGCACCAAGCATTGGCTCCATCCTGGTGAAGGCCTGATGGTGGATGGCATGACAGTGGAGGAAGCATATGTGGAAGCAAAAGATCACCTTCTTAAAAATGAAGCAAGAGGGAGATTCAGGGGTCAGGCTTCCTCAATGACCCAAGCACCTTCTACTAGGGCCCATCTCTAAAGGGTTCCACAACATCTCCCAATACCACCACCCTGGGCACCAACTTCTGACATGTGGACCACATCCCGAAAATTGCATGTCAATCATCATATACTTTGAGAGGATTTTATTGACCTTCCTAAAGTAAACTTCCTCTAGTAAATGCTATTATCCAATTAAGTGCCCCTTCTCTTGGAAATTTCTTATTTTTTCATAAGTAGGTGCTTCTTTGATTAATGTTTATTTAGCTTACTAGAATATATCCTTTATTAAAATATGGTACATTATTTTTTTCTCCTTTTAGTGTATTCATTGCACTTATCAGCCTCTTACAACAACCAGATGCTCTGCCAGTATGTATAAAATGAGTGAATACACAAACTTAAGCTGAATGCATTTAGTCAAAAATTGGAAATGTACATGCTAAGTGAGCTAACTTAATAGTTGTGACCTATAGCAATGATTGATACTGAATTTAAAAGATAATAATCATTTTTCTGGAATCGAACATGAAATTTTATCATCTTTATTATTATACCAAATGTCATAAAATGTCTAATTGATACTTATTTGGGTGATAACAATTCAAATACACTTTCAATTATTACAAGATTTTCTAAAACACTTAAGAGTAATTGAAGTTTTGTAAAGTTAAGTGAAGGAATCTCAGAGATAATATGTCATATAACTTATAATGCCTAATAATTTGTTTCAAGAGTTTTAAATGATGTAACATAAGTTGTAGCATAGAGAATTTGAATACCAAAAATATTTCACTCAGAATGATGACTGAATGTTTTATAAGCCACTAGTAAATGATATATTTGCAGTTTTTCCAAGAAACATACAGCAAATGTATAAACACAGAACCACAGTCTAACAGATTTTTAAAGAAACTTATGCCCTTAATGAAATTTCCTTGAGGGTGAACCTCATCTATAGCTTCCAAGGAAGATATCCATATATTATTGTCTGCAATAATCCTCAGTGCTTTATAAAGAAGACAAATGGATAAAATCTCTCATTGTCATTAAAAGTTCTTCTTACACTAATCATACACTTCTGACTTTGAAACTCCCACATTTTTATTCCAAATTGCCATCAAGGGCAACATTACAAACATCTAAAGTTTCTCCCATCATCCTCTTCACATTTGCAAACCTTTTCAGTCTTTCCTGTGGTTGTGCATGCATTTGTTCCACGGAAATCATGGTTTTCTAGCTGCTGCGACCAGAAACACTCTTGTCATGTCTGATTTATGTTGCACTTCACAATTTCATTCATGTTAAGTTTTATCTTGTTCCTATTTTATTTCACTGTTTTTTTATGACATATTAGCTATTTCTCATAGCTTTGATTATTCTAAAATGTTCTTGACAAATCTCCATTTATAACAGAGTATTAATAAAATATAAACAAACTAAAGCAAAGAGTTCTGTGTATCATTGATAGACATCTTTTTCATTTTCAGCAAATTTTCATATTATATTACATTAAAATATTCTTCTACAAATACCTTAAGCATACTGGATAACTTTTGAAAAATGCTGGTCTCACATGCAGAGCTTAGCTTTTGAGAAAAAATATTCAGAATGAAAATTGGAAAGGAGCCTAAAAGAAAAGTAAAATAGAAAGAACAAGCTAACAATTAGTTTGTTTATTTGTGGAGTGGATAAATATTTCATTACTTTAATAGTCAAGAAATAAAAGTTTTAAAGGTAATGTAACAGCTGAAGTCAAAGACAGTATTCATGAAGTGGGGAATTGATACCTTACAAAAAGGAGCCCTGAAAAAAGAAACCCAGACAATTTAATAGACTACTGCTAAGTGTAATATGCATTTAGGGAAAATATATGCAGAGGCAAAAGATGATGAAAACATGACTGAGCATCTCCTTCCAGGTTTCAGGAGAAAAACAGGAAAGAAAAATTACTCTTATAATTGATAATCACAGATTTTCCTTGGTGCCTGCCTGAGCTTAATTAACATTATTTGCATTCAGACCAAAAAATCACTATTAAATGGTTCTCGACTGTGAATGACACTTGTGTGCCTGATGACATAAAATTCAAAATATTTCTTGAGAAAATAAATGTACTTTAAAATAAAATGTATGAAGTATCCTGACTGATAACATTCCACTGAACAGGAGCTTGCATTTCAAAATGACAAAAATACATTAAAAGAAAAAAATATGTCAGTGGAAATAGCAAACAGCAGAATTCAACTTCCAGAAAAGTTAAGTGGTGGAAACCATTTAAGAAACCAAGTTTTTACAAGAAATGGGAAACTGTAAGTTATTACTATATTAGATGAGTATATTTAAAAAGTATGGATTCTAAAATTCCAAAAAGTATATTCATTAGAGAAATAGTAATAAAAAAAGCTTATGGAAGAGCACAAATAAAATGTCAATATAACTGAAAAGAGCACTTGTAATCTGCCTGTTGGCATTAATAAGTTATCTTGAATAAAGGACAAAGAGATAAGGAGATAGTATCTATGAGAATAATTAGTAACTATAAAATATACTGTGAGAAAATGCAATTTTTATCTCATTATACTTCTAATAAATGAGGATATTAGAGAATGCAGAACAAAGGCAAAATTAGTTTTTGAAAATGTAAACCAAGATTAAAATGATAACTCATAAAGGAACAGGACAATCTAACTGACATAGATACTTTACAGCAATAACAGCAGAGGCCAATGGAAAATTGAATAATTTCTTCTGAGTGCTGAGAGAAATGCTATCAAACTAGAATTAGGGATCAGCAAACCTATGATTTAAAATGATATAAATTTAAAAATGTAGATTTTTCATAAAGGGAGAATATTACTAACTCTCAAGTCTACAGCAAATCAATTTTTAACTTGAATTGTAGAAAGAATAAAATTAAGCCCCAAGGGAATAGATTTCTTCCCAGAAAAAATGAAGGTGCAAAGAAAATAAATAAACATTTTGGGGAAATAAAAATTATCATACAAAGCAATAATCATGAGTCATTGTTTTTTTTTTTTTTTTTTATAAAATGGTACTAAAATAGTAGATAATAATTACACATGGAACTGGAGAAAACAGATGGAGGAAAATTATTGCAGCGTTTAGATCATCTAGCAGTTGATAAAGCTATTTATTTGTGACTGATGTGTGAAGTCAGGTGTATAAAAACCTACCATATAGGAACATCCAACACAAAAAAGAAGCAGGCATTAAACTTCTAAATTCAAGAGTCTTAGAGTAAGCAATAAAAAGATGGAGAAAACAAAATAAAGTGATAATAATATGGTAAACCAATATCTCCAGTGTTGAAATGACAGGAAGGCAATAGAAACATGTAATTATTGGTAAATCATGAACTGTTTTTTCTTACTGGGTATACTGCATTTTACAAAGCAAAGTTATCTATATTTTCCTAATTTAATCCTTATGAAACATTGATTATATTAAAGAGACCATTTGCTAGTAACTGAATTACTCTTTTTTTTTTTTAAATTGTTACTACGTTTGTATCATCAATTTCTAAAATTAAAAAGAACAGAGGAAAGATTCAGGTCCATGTCTTCAAGGTTAAGCATGATTGCCATTTCAGTTGAGGCCATCGGCTATTTGAACAGTGGTGAGTATGTGGATCCAGAGAAAACTGACTTTACAAAATCGGTAAGCCCAGGCTGACCCTGAGCTGCATGATGATTTTGCCATTCTCTAGCAAGTGAGGGAGTCCAAGTGCAGGCTACTGTTTTCTGTAGGTTACACTTCTTGCTCTAACTCCTGTGTCCTTATCAAGTAATCATGACATTAATTTACTATGCCATTCCAGAATTTGTAAAGTCAGCAACAAATTACTACCTTGTCTTGTCAGAATCTGTTCTTGCTTCATGTGCCTCTTGTTTGAGTAAGTAAACAGCTGCCTTTCTTCCCATCTTCCAAAAGTCATTTCTTTAAAAATTTCATGTTTTAGTAATCACTAAGAATATATATTAAGAAACTTCTCAAATTATTAAAATTTTTAATTGTAATAACATTAATTATAAAAATGTGATTCCCTGTGATATTTCCCTATGTCCATAGCTGATGCATTGATCATGCCCATCCATCCTTCTACTCTTGCCCTGCCCACATTATTTCCTTCCCTTTCCTACCCCCAGCACCCTTCCCAGTTCTTAGTAGTTTCCAGCAGTCCCTCTTCTACATTCAGGTTGTCTTTATTTTTTTTTTCTTTTAATTTCTACATATGAGTGAGAACATATGGATGAGGTTATCTTTCTGTGTGATGTCCTCAAGTCCTGTCCATTTTCCTGAAAATGACAGGATTTCATTCTCCTTTATGACTGGATAATATTCCATTGTGTACATATACACTATGTTCTTCATTCATTCCTCTGGTACCTAACTGATTCCATGTCTTAGTTATTGTGAATAATGTGACAACAAACATGAGAACACAGACTTCTCTTTTTCATGCTAACTTCATTTTCTTTAGATACAAACCCAGGAGGATAGAAGAGAGGAATTGGGCTGAAGGGACGATGAACCTTTCCAAAGCATACTGCCAGGAACCCACCTCCTCCAGCCATGCCCACCTGTCTGCAGTTACTACCCAGTCTTTCCGTTCAAACTGGATGGACTGAATAGGTTACAGTTCTCATGATGGAGTCCTTTCATCTCTGAACATCACTTCATTAACCTAGGAACATTGGTGGTCATCGCATATCTAAGCCATAACACCATTTTTCTTCTTTGGGGCACTGTTTATTCATATCCTTTTTTCATTTTTTTAAAAATATGAATCACTGGTTTTGGTGCTGTTGTTTTGTGGGTTCTTTATATATTCTGGATAATAATTCTCTGTCAGAATAGCTGGCATGAATTTCATCACATTCTGTATTGTCTCTTTACTGATTGTTTGGTTCTAAAACCTTCTGGAAATTCCAGAGACTTAAAATTCACTGATGGTGATTAGATGTTCTCTTGTCTTTCTGTTTTAGACTTCTCAACTTGCAACTTCTCTGAAGTTAAGAAAAAAATGAAACAGCAAATTCACTTTTTCTTACTTTGCTTTTCACTTTTCTTTCTTGTGCCTTTGGCCCGAAAATTATTGGTTTTCTATCATCTTTTTCTTGCCTTTAAGTTTGTTTGTTTACCAATATTAGTAAGACAAAACAAAACACAATTTATTGGTTGCATGTGGAAGTTTTGACTATGTTACATTCAGTTTTGGCTCTGTATCCCTTCAGTTTGTTTTATGTGTTAGGTTCTGCTTTGCTTATGTATACAATGATTTTTTTCTTTGTATAATTAATGTTAAAAATACATTTATTATGAAAATTTCTTTGCTTCTTCTAATAGAAAAGACTTTAAAATTTCACTGCATAAAGTGTTATAATAAAAAAAAGATTTTTGTCCATAGTAAATGAAGAGAATCTTAATTTTTAAAAATGTTCTAAAGGTGTACACATATTCAAAGAGATGGTACAGCAGTCTCTAGTGTGACACTGATTAGGTTAAAGTTCTGCTTTATTTTATCTATAACTAACCAGCTTTATGATCTTGAAACTTCCTTAAATATTGGTGAATATATGTATGTTGGTGTGGTGGTTGCTGATACTATGAAACAATAATTTTCTTATTTCTGGTAAAAATTAGAAACAGTTTCTTCTTTGAATTTGTGATATATATAAATATATAATATACATATATGGCAGTTAATCATATGAAGGAAGGATGCTCCTGATAGGACTTTTCTGACTTCTAAAACCATATTCAAAACTAATAACTAGCACTTTATTAAGTAGTTATGTTCAAAACATTTAGCTCCCTCTATACTTTGCATGCATTAAATAATTTTATCCTCACAAAGATCCTGTCATCTCAAATTTTTATTATTATTATTGTTTAAAAATGAAGAAATCAGATAAAAACTCTATATGACATGTATTATGATAGGTTATGTAATCACAATAGTACCAGATGACTCTTGATTGTAACTAACCGAATGCCCCTCAAGTCATCTCTCCATCATGGCCAGGTGTATGATGAGCTCCATTCCATGTAGCAGTCAGGGACCCTGGTTGATAGAAGGCCCAGAGCTCTTGGAGCTGCATCTTCTGGAACACAGTCATTTCAGATTCCATAGCATACTGATATTTCAAAATGGCTCTCCTCTCCACAGCCATTGGCCAGAGAAAAACCATGTGTAATGTCACAGAATCTGTTTAATATGGGGAATTTGCTGAATAGTTAGGTAAGTGACACTGTATCTATACCAGGCAAGAAGAAACAGAATTTAGACCCTAGTTGTCTGGCTTTTGAGTCCCCTTAGCTGCACTGTTGCACTCATTCCTAAAATTATTTGACCAATATAGTGTGTGTGTGTGTGTGTGTGCGTGTGTGTGTGTGTGTATGTGATTCCTCACTTTTGCCAAAAAATATATTCATTATTTTTCCTGATCATAAAGTGAGGACCTAAGATCTTAGCAGTGAAATGTGACACAGGACATTCACCGTTTCTGGGTCAGAACTCACTAAGGAAAGGATGTTTCTTCATGTTTTCTTTTGACTCCTGGGCACTGGATACACTCTGTGTTAAAGCTCTAGGGGCAGGGCACAGGAATAGAGTAAAAGCACCTGTGCCTCTGGGTTCTAGGACAGCCCCCTGGAGATTAGGAACACCTGATTTGAACTCTGTGTCATGATTTCCACCCAACACAATATTGGAACCATCTATTTGATATTTAAACACTTCACAGAAGAAGATATACAGGCGATTAACAACTAAGGAACTGAGTACACTCTTCTGTTAAACTCTTATGCTCATATTATTACTTATATTCTTACAGTCACCCAAAGATGTATACCATATTATTATTTTCCTTATGAGTTATGAGACAGCTTTAATTATTGTAATTTTACCAAATACCTTTTGATCCAAATCTGTTCCCCTTGTGTATACCCTGTTTTATAAATCCTCCTCTGGGCAATGGGCATTCTCCTACTCAGGTTCACCTTAAAGTTCTCATATTTAGAATGTAGTTTGAAATGCCAAAAAAAGCGAGCTAATTTTATTCTGTAGAACTTGCAGTAGGCCTGGGTGTGTAGAACTGTCATTGGCTATAACATACAGAGCTGTCAGTTCATCTCCCTCTCTTTTCTTACATTTTCAAGTCAGTCATGACTGCAAGAAAAGGGAAAAACTCAACTTGAGCCCTCTAGTACTTCCTTTTCATTTCTAGATTGAATAAAACAATTCTGTTTCCTAGACAAAAATACAACCCCTTAGATTAAAATTTTATTTGGTTATTCTTAAATGAATACTTCCTACTCTAAAAGAATCTTTGTTTGAAAGAGTATTTGCTATAGCCTCTTTTATTATTTTACTGTAATTACTCTTCATAGGAGAATTGTAAGGCATTAGCCAGTAGAAAGCATCTGTAATTCAATTCATTATGTGATTTTGTTTCCTTGTTTATTAAACTTCCATTAAATTAAGTAAAATGAAAATTCTCAGAAACTTGGTCCATGAAACCAGCTGGCCAGGGAGGGAAACTTACCACAGGGAGACATCTAGATGTTCTTCCACAGGTGGCACACATGGCCACCATTACCCTTAATCAACCATGTCAGTGGGAGAACATTCTCAAAATGGCTGAATAGATCTAGCTTATGAAGAATATTTTCTGAAATAAACTTGCCAAGCTAAACCATTTTTCCCTCTATGAAGTCAATTTTTATATTCATCCACACCATCTGTTCCTCATGAAAATGGAAAATTAGCTTCATGTTGACCTGGCATCAGTTAGTTCCATTATCTCCAACTGGTTCACTAAAAAATTTTGGGATTCCTCTACTCAAATATACCAATTCCATTTATTAATGAAAAAGTCAAATAATCATCCTTGTGTGCTTTACCATGCTATTTCTTCCTTCAGCATTTTAAGAAATTAACTTACTCAATTTTATGGTCTTGTTTAATATTTGTTTTATTAGTGATATTACATACATTATTCTCTGTTTCCTGGGAACTGTGGACTCAAGTTCCCTCAAGCCACACTCAATGAAAATCCTATCATTCTTTTTAGGTTTGAATTAAGTAACGACCTACTTGTGAAGTATTATATTTTTAAACACTTTGATTTGAAAATGGTTTATAAGTTTTTCCATAAAATTAACTTAGCAAAATCTATCCGAGGAACATAACAGATTGTAAAAAAATATCTAACATTTGTGAATGAATTACATTAATTTAATTTAATTTTTTAGTTGCATCTGATCTCTTAAAGCCAAGATTTTAATAACCAGTCATACTAGAATGGGGAAATTTGTAACTGAAATAGGATATAAACATACATATTTCTATGAACATATAAATACAATTCATTGGATGTACAGAAGGATTACTAGAACTTTAATAGGAATTCCCAGCAAATTACTTTCAATGACCTTTCAATAATATATATGTAGTCATATTTCAGAATATATTTGTACTAGTCATTAAATCTCAATGAATGATTGTTAAATATGTGGCAATTTAAAATAAATTTCTAAGTCACATGAGGATAATGATGAAACATACATGTTCTGTCTTGAAATAGTCATCTCCTGAGAGTGAAAAAAATTGTTGCTTAGGCAAAAAGTATGGGGAGAGATGGGAGTTCACACTAGATCCATTTGTGACGATGAGATTCATACTGACAGGAGATCTTTAGTCAGCAAGTAAAGAAAACGGGGACCTAGGTAGGCAATCTCCATGCATGTCTAACAAAACTGTCATCACAGCTTTGGGAAAAAATAACATGTTCCAGAAAGGGCAGGGTTTGATGGCAAGAGGCCTGGACCAGCTCCCTGGATATCCAGGCATAGGAGGGTACTTAGCAAGCAGTGCACCCTGGAGGAGGGAAGGCTACCAAGGCTCTGTCAATCAGGCATGGGAGGCAGGCGGATTACAGCTCAGGAGCCTTGTTGACAGAGGAGCAGCACTAAGATTGTCATAAGGGCTGGGAGTGGTAAAATTAGTGTTTGATTTGCCACTTGGAAAGCAGAAAGGAGAATGTCCTTCCTCTAAGTCATTCTGCCTGTAATGAATGATTCCTGATTTTATTTGACACTTTTTTAGAATTTAATTCTTCCTGCCCAGTTTATCACAAGTGTCTGCAGTCCCCTGATTTTAGTGATTTTATTCCCTAATCACAAAAGTAAATATACTCCATTTAGAAAAAATAAGACAATTCAGAACAGAATAAATAAGTTCCACTATTTTTAAGCAATGACTATTTCCAGAACAAGAACATCTCTCTTTTAAGACAATGTATTTATACCCTTTCTTTTGTTCTCTATTGATGCTTCAGCCACATAACTTTGACACTCTCGTCTTTCCATTTGTCTGGTTTGACATGTGTGTCATTTTCAGTTCACAAAACATGTGGCTAGAAGAACAATTCTATCTTCTTTTAATTGGTTTTTCTCTTTCAGATAATATATTTTACAGATTATTGTAAAAGTGGTGACTTCCAAATATAAGTATATTAAACTTGAATTTTTGGAGTACTTTGTACATGCTACAAACCATGTGTTACATTGTTATTATAGGATATGCCTTGTTGATGGATATCCTATTTGTTTTTCTTTGATGAGCTGACATCATTAAATATGTCAAGAGTTAAGTGTTGCCTTTATGGAAATAAAATCATGTGCACAAAGAAAATTATAAGTCAGTACACTTCTAGTTATGTCTCAGAGGCATGACAGCATTCACTGTCTTGAATCTCAGGCATGCTGGCAAGTCTGAGATTGTATTACTATCCAAGTTCAATGTTTACCATCACAGAAATGAGGATGTGAACATTGTGCATCATGCCAGATTTTTATGTTTGTTATCGGTGTGCTTAATTAATTACTACAAGTGAATTAGCTAAAATAGATACTCACTTACTCTCTTAGGGTAGTGGAGTCAGAAATCTAAAATCAAGTTGTTGGCAGAGTCAATGGAACACGACTGTGTTCCATTTGGAAATTTCAGAGGAGAAGCCATTTCCCTGCCTTTCCCTGTTACCAGAGGCCACCTGCAATAGCCTTGTGTCCCCTTTCTCTATTTTCAGAGTGTATGACTTCAGCTTCTTCCCCACTCATAGCATTTCTTTCTAATCTCTGCTACTAACTCTACCATCTACTTTATATAAGGGCCCTGTGATTACATCAGACTCATCTGGATGATGTAGAATAATTTTCTTACTTTATTCCTTAACAAAATCACATCTATAAAGTCCTTTTGGATAAGGTAATCTGTTTCCAGATTTCACTGATTTTAATGAGGACATCTTTGGGGAATTTAGTTATTTTACTACAACAGAGAATATACAACTTTACCATCAGGCCTATTTTAAACATAAATACATAAAAGAGAATAAAACTCAAACTGAAAAATAATACAAACAAAAGTCTTAACATTTCTAGTATTTTAATTGTTCTTTGACTTTAATGCTGATTTTGAAAATATTTTTAGTCCAAATCGCAACAACTAAAGCCACCTCACAGACTAAATAAGTTCTACTATTTGAAGTTAAAAAATCTTTGAATAGATAAATAAATCTTGGAGAAAAATAAGAATAAATAATAAATGTATCAATATTAAATGGTCACTAAATACCAAAAAAATGCAAAATCATTTCAGTTTGAGTCACTTATATAAGAAGCAATTCATCATCATTTCAATCACAGACAAAAATATTGATTATAAATAAATTGAAAATGGGCTCCAAATCACATAAAAATGTGTTGGTGGAAGATCATATGCAGAAACACGAAAAACGATTCAGAAGATATTTAAGTGTCCAAAGCAATAGAACTTATTTCCTGTAAGAATTGTAAGTAGCAGAAATGGGAAAAAGAGAATGATTTCCAGACAGTGCTATTAAGCAGGAGTAGAGGCTGAAGATGGAAAGCAATTTGATGGACACACTTTAGTGTTGTCTGTTTTGATGGTGCTTGAATTACCCATGCAACTGCCAGCCTATCTGAATGATCCCCACTAAGCCTCCTAGCTTGCCTCCTTGTAGCCATCAACTTCCATTCAGAAACTGGATAAACTAAAACAGCTTTTCTGGAATTCACTGTTTCTACTATTTTGACACAAATTAATCACCTCCGCTTAGATGCTCTTTTCCATGTGGATTGAAGATGTGAGTTGGTGGGGAGCCCATCTTTCCAGCGACTGGCCCTTCCTCCTGTCACGCTCAGTTCTAAAGACATTGGGTTTTTCTACAGCTGTCCAGTCCCTAGATCCCCTGTGTCAATAGGGGAGGGCGAAAGTGAAGGCCAACTCTTGATGTTCATATTAGAGCTCAGTGTTCCAAACTATTCTTGTGAAGGCTTCTGTAGTAGTGACCCTGAGCTTGCATCAGCAGTCTTCCCAAAAGTTTTAAAAGCATCTGATAATTGTATTGAATCCCATTCTATCTTAATACTTAGAATGATGTTAATTCCTATAAATGGTCCTTAAATGTGAATTTTGAATACCACTTAGCTCCATAAATCTGGATGTTGAAGCTAACGAAGGAAACAAAGACATGCTATCAGAACATCATTGATGTATAGGGATCAGTGATGGATGTGGTTTTGAAGGATGTCATCCAGGAAATGTTGCAGGGACAGAAACAGTGGAGAACATGACTATCAGAAGCTAAGATGGGAAAAGAAGCCTGTCAGAGAAGCTGGAAGTAGAAGAGAACGTAACATATCATCTTAAAGAATGTTTCAAATCTTTCTAACATTTCTTTTTTAATGCTTTATTAAGTTCATTTTTATTGTCCCTGTGTGTTTTCCAAACCACCATATTGCTTCACATTGTCACACCAATTTTAGTTTTACAAGCTTCCGGAATGGCCAATGGTGAACAAATTCATTCATACTCTGAAATCAGATAATTATTATTTTATTCATTGCTTACTTAGATTTTTATCAAAATCTAAGCCAAAGCTTTTTCAGAATTTTATTTATCCTTGCTTACTTTTAAACAGCTGAGCAAATATATGTAAATTTGCAAATTCATACTACCAAATTTGTATGTTCACTTTCCTATTTGTGAATACATATCATAAGCGAGCACGTGCGCGCGCATGCGCGCGCCGACACACACACACACACACACACACACACACACACACACACCCCTTTATTCTTTTATCTTTTCCTCTGGGAATAATGTATTCATTATTTCTGTTATTTAGCATTTCTCTTTATATTGATACGAGATTCACTAATTCATTCAAAAGTTTTAGAAACTACATGTGATGCAGTAAATTATGGGCTATGTTATAATAATGTAGTAAATATAGAGTTCCTGGTACCAGGCTTCCTAGAACTTGTAGAGAACATACAAATAATGAAAAGCAGCTGGCGAAGGAGATTGTTAGGATGATATTTTTGTGAGGTTGTCCGAGAGAACCCATTTGGAATAAACATTCATGTGGAAACCCGGAATAACTCTCTCATCCTTTCTGCAGCTAGCTCCTTTATATTGCTTTGCATCATATTTTAATATATTTAAGATACACATTTATTTCTCATGTGTATTATAGTATTTTACCCATATTCACATTTTTATCTTTTAATTTGGCTTATGTTATGTATGATCTATATCAATCTTTCCACAATATAGCCTAATTTTCAAACTTTCTCTTGTGGTTTCTGAACTTCGTGTAATCATTAAAAATAATTTTCCAATCAACATTTTAAAAATAATTTTTATCTAGTATTTTTACTATTTGTTTACTTCTTATGCTTAACACATGGATTCACTTGAATTTATCTTGACATAAATCATGAAATACTGAAAAATAGATAAACAAATCTGTTCCTTTCTACAGTATTATTTGAATAATCAAAACTTTCTATGCTGATGTGAGATTTCATCTTAATTAGAAACTAAATGACTGTGTATATTTCAGTCCATTCTGTGCTCACCAATTGGTGACATTTAACTGTAGGTTCATTATGATTAAGTATAAGGTAAATAATATTTGCATATTATATGCTTATAAGCAATTTCAGTAAAAGATTATCAATTCAGTGAAAAATATTAAATAATGTCATTTATATCTAACTTAATTATGCAACCTTATATTCAAAGTAGGAAGCTGATTTTACTAAAAATTTGTTTAAATCATTAAGACTCAAAAGACCCTTCCCATGACAGATTATTCATTTTGCAATTGCTAGTTCTTTATCCTAGCAGAGTTCTCTTGACCTTTAAAAGTATAATAATGCCTAGCCAACACAGTGTGAACAATTCACTGCAAGTTTTTTTAAAGTAACATTTATGCATAAAACTTTTGTTCTGTTTCAGTAAGTCATTCTAACATATGCTGGTTAAATTCTGTCTTGTTACAGCCTAAATCTGTTTTCATTCAGGTTTGTTGCTTTATGCCTTTAAGCTAAAAAAGGATATTTAAAATCTTGGGAGGAATGATTCACACTCTCTTTGGCAGCTCAAGTTACAATCTTTGCCTTTTGCTCACTCTTTGGAATTTGATGAACTAAAAGATTAAGACAGCCATGCCACATGTATAAACCAAATGCTTTTAGTTCTCATCCTGACAACACAATTGCTTGTGTCTTCTCAGAGAAGAGTCACTCTTCGCTGTTGTTAAAACTGTTTTCATAGACGAAAAGTGATGGGAACCTGTCTTAAGGATTTTATTCTTCTTTTATTTTTTTGCGTGATGCTGAACTGGGTTTTCCTGTTGACGAAAATGAAAAAGGTCAATCCTCAGTGACAGATGTAAAACCTACAGCACATACAACTTGCCTCCTGGCTGCTCTGAGTGTCTCCTTGCTGAGATCATAAAACGACAAAGTTTGGAAACATCAAGGAAAGTTAATATGAGTCAAGGAGACATTGTGACATGTATCCATGATCTAAAATAAATCTTTCCAAAAAGGGAGAGAAATATAGGGTAGTTTGTTTTTTATTGTATAGAAATTACTTTTAAAATGTACTGAATACTCACATTGCAAAGAGTATCATGGTAAATTCTCTAGAGAACACTGAAAATAAAAGTAAGGTTGGGGCTAAGATTTAGCAGATTGATTCTTTAGCCCATAAACTTTATCATCAAATAATCACAACATTTTTTACCATGTAAACATTACCATGCTATGAGGGAAATCCAAATAATTTATATCTGTTTGCAAAGACATAACTTATTATTTTGCTACCTGGAATGAGAGAAAAAACAGGGTTATAAATCAGAACTTTTTTGAATTCTAGACTCTTGCCTCATCAAAATGGTGTTGTAAAATAATGTCACCATAGAATCTGGCACAGAGGGTTAAAATCCTAATTTTAATCTACTAAGGGCAGGAGGATGCTTAGCCACTTTAGGTTGATAGAATCTGCTTCACAGAGCTTTTATGATTCAGACTGAGTGATAGAACTTGGGGCATAAATATATAACCAAATTTAGCTGGTTTTGTTATTATGACACCCTTATCCATACAGTTAATATTGCAAAGATGAAACTGTTCCTGTCTTTAGGGATCTTAAAACTTAGGATCTGAGCGAATTTTCTAATAATCACATACAAGATGGGATATGATGCTTTTTTAAAACAAAGATGAATGGTAATGATGGGAGAAGGGAAAATTCCACAGAGACCAAGAGTGGTCAGTTCTGTTTTCATAACAGGGCATGAAACTCTTCAAGAATGAAAGAGTCTTGAGATAAATATTGTAAGACTGAAAAAGAAAAAATCTATGGGTTATGATGAAGATGGGATGGAGAAAGATATTAGATGTGGGAGAGAACCATAAGCAAGAAATAACATTTCCAAGAATGTTAAGAAAATGAATTTCAGTGGGAATGTATAAATATTTCACTGGCATTTGTACACTAGTGAATGATAGATGAGTTTGGAAATATTAATTGGGACAGTCAGAGAATCCTGTATGCTACTCTGGAAAGGGACTAACAAGTGCAATTTTCATCAGTATTACAGCTATATGAAGTACAATTTGGCCTGAAGAGTCCTTTAGTAATTTCATTATTTTGAGATTTACATTTTATATTTTTAATGCTTACTGGTTGACAAATCTATGGACAATGGCTAATATCAGCATGCAAAAACTGTATCCCTTATTTTAACAGGATTAACTAGGCATATGCCACAAGTGTGTATATTAGCACAAATTATTTCTTTTATGTGCTTATGGTTGCTTTTGACAAGCATACAAAATACAATTTTTGTCAATTTATTCACATTTGTGGTAAACTGTGCAGCCCAGAAAACCCTGAGCTATTGGGAAAATTTTTTTTTAATCACAATATAATCACCTTCAAGAATCAGTAGTCCTTTATTGTAGCCCAAATGTTTCTCTAACTAGCTACATGACCTTGCATTGTTATACAAGCTCCAGAGGACTTTTTTCAATATTTCTAAACAAATTATGAACTAACTGATAAGCTATCATCATTTGCAGCAAAATCATTATGTAAATACAGTTGTGTTAAGTAAATGGACAGGAAGGAGAGAACTAGAAATTATCTGACACAAATCAGGGAAATTTTAAGAGAATAAACAGAATTAAATACTTCAACATTATGGACAGTATGCATTTTAACTTTATGGAAGATGTAGTATATGCTGTATCTTTATTTTCCTATAAAAAAGAAGGAACAGCAATTTTCACTAACAATCTATAAACCACAAATGCTGCCAATATTTTTAAGGAGGGTTTTGTAACGAATTTGCCATTTTGCCAATTTTATGCTTCCTTCTTGTTCTCTGATAGAATATATCATTGGAGCAATACTCCCCCAATTTTAACATATATAAAAATCATCTAGGGATCTTGTGAATGTGAAGATTATGATTTAGTAGACTGGATTGAGAGTTTGCATTTCCAATAAGGTTTTAGGTGATGCTTTCGTTACTGTCTGGAGAACACAATCCACGTAGTCAGGTGTTCAAAGACTTCTTTAGTGTTTCCTGTTGAAAAGCTTTTCTCTCTGTGGATCTTGTAGTCTAATTAGTGGATGCTGCTATTTCAGTCTTCTGAAACTCTAATCAAAATCTACATGATTCTTCTTTGGTACCAAAAGCATGGAGCAAACCCTTCTCATGCCATCCATGTCCATCCTGTTGGAAACACATTTAAACATATTCAGAATAAAACAGTTTCTTTACGAAAGGAACTTCTAAGGAGGCCACCTGTTACAATGCCAGGGAACGTCCTATACTTCCTCCCAGGTTCTTTTCACAGTATCCTCACTACTTCCTTGCCCCATATTTTAAAAACCAAGATCAGATCATGTTCAGCTTTGGTTCAATACCGCCGAAGAAACCATTTCACTTAGAATGAAGTTCATTTCAGTGTCCTAGTCTTTCCATTCTTAATCTTTTCCCAAGATATAATTTCTGCCATGCTACACTGAATCTCACTGTTCTTTATACTTTTAACTTTCATGTTTGTCTACATTTTAATCTATCAATGTAGAGTAATATGATGTATATCCTTTCTCTAATCAATGATTTCCACTGTACTAAGGAGAAAATGTAGATTCTTTACCATAACTTTTTCATCTCTATGTGAATTTGCTCATCTTTCCAACATTATCACATCACACTCTCCTTTACTGTATGCCCTACTGTCAGTTCCAAAATTATGCCAAGTTCATTTACTCTTTTTTATTTTTTAAATTTTTACAGACTTCATTTTGATTCATTGTACACAAATGGGGTACAAATTTTCATTTCTGTGGTTGTGCATGATGTACATTCATACCATTCATGTAATCATACATGTACATAGGGGAATGATGTCTGTCTCATTCCACCATTTTTCATACTCCTGTCCCTCCCCCTTTCATTTCCCTCTTCATAATCTAAAGTTCCTCCAATCTTCTCTCACCCCCGACCCCGAACCCAGTTATATATCACCATTCACTTATCAGGAAAAACATTCGACCTTTGTTTTTTGGGGATTGGCTTATTTCACTTAGCATGATATTCTCCAATTCCATATGTTGAAGGGCATCTAGGTTGTTTCCACAGTCTAGCTATTATGAATTGAGCTGCTATGAACATTGATGTGGCTGTGTTACTGTAGTATCCTAATTTAAGTCCTTTGGGTATAAACCAAGGAATGGGATAACTTGGTCAAAAGGTGGATCCATTTCAAGTTTTCTGAGGAATCTCCACACTGCTTTCCAGAGTGGCTGCACCAATCTGCAACTCCTAGAGCCTTCATATCCTCTGTTATTTAAAATGCACTCTCATGGATATTTACATAGTATTGTCTCAATAGAATGTCAACATTTCAGATGGTTGTATGGTGAACCCTGTCAACAAATCTGAAGTGGCATTCTCAGTCACTATGCATATGTTTTCTTGCACGTGCTACAAACTGAAATCATTTTGTTGTTTTGATACTTGACCATGTTTATATTTTATACCAGATTAATAGCTCCATATACTCTATTTTAACACTCCATTCCAAATATCTTAAAAAATTTCTGTGGTAAGTAAACATTTCTGGGTAAGTGTATTTTTTTCAGATGGGAGAGTGCCAAAAGTCACTCAAAGTTTAAGATAATTGTATGATTCTAACAGAAAGTAATCATTTTATCCCATTTCTTTTAAAAGAAAAGAACTGAAACCAAGTAGGATTTTTTTCTGGTGTTTATTATAGGAAGAGGGATTAAAGTAACTGTAGTATAAATAACAGAAAATCTGTTTCATACTACTCAAGATGGATTTATAACTCATTTGAATATTTGTAGAGTTTTGAGAAAAGCACAAAGAAGAAAATGGTGATTTTCCTATTACAATCAACAAGGATTAAATACAGCAATACTCTTATGGTTCGGGGATACCACTTGGGAGATGTCTGAACATTACTTAGTATATTTTTTATGATCAAATATTAAGTAAATCTGTTACACACCAGTTGGTTACATCTTTACCGTGGACCAGTGATTACTGATTCAGTAATCATATTAATGGAAACTAAGTTCTCCTACAATTTATACTTAACATGTGAAATTATATTTTCTTTATTAAAATTTTGGCTTCACCAAATCTCTCTACTTCTGCATCTCAGGTATGTGGAATTAGGACTATTATATTCATTTCATGGCACAGATAATTTTGGTCTCCTAAAAGCATGTTGTTTTCTATTGCAATTGAGTATATAAAATTTTTAATATTTGGTTATAGCTTTTATTTTTACCAGGGGATCTTGAAACTCTTTTTTAAAAACTTTCCCTTTCTCATCTTTGTGCATTTTTCTGTGTTACAATTAAATTAATTAATTAATTAATTAATTAAAATACAATTAAATAAAATGTCCTCTAACTTTGAAGACCTTTAGCTTTTACACTATTAATGTTTTGTTTGCTCCCTTATATAGTTTTTTTTAAAAAAACCCAGCTATTGAAAAAAACTCTCTCCACACACACATACACACACATGATACACACACACACTCACACACACACACACACACACACACACATACAAACATGTACATATATAGGTAGAGGATAGATATAGATATAAATAAATAGGATTAAAAAAAAAAAAAACCCTCAAATGTAGCCTTGCTTGGTGGCACACACCTGTATTCCCAGCAACTCAGAAGGCTGCTGAAGGAGGATCACAAGTTTGAGACCAATCTGGGCAATTTAGAAATTCCTTTCTCAAAAATAAATAAATAAATAAATAAATAAAACAAAGAAAGAAAGCAAAAGGCTGGGAATGTTTGTAGTAGCTCGGTTGTAGAGCACTCCTGGGTTCAATCTCCAGTATCACACAAAAAACGAACAAAACCCTCAGATTGAGTTGGAAGGAAATTATATTCCAAATAATTTCTACTTTATATTATATATGAATCTGCCAAATCAAGATTTATTTTTTTGCTTCTTATTTCTTTCCTTCCTTCATTCATCTATCCATCACTATGCTATATGCCATAAATCATAATTTTAAAGAAGACAAATTTTTAAAATGGTCAAATGAAATTTTATTCAGAAGGGTTTGGGATAGAACACTAAAGATGTTGGAGAAGTGACCAATATTAAGTTTACTGAGGAATTTGCACAGACCTAAGGAATGAAGTTATACATCTGATTCAGTTGAACTTTTTTCAGTGTACTTTGTATTATAAATAATTCTGATGTTTATTGGGAGTACTTATTTGCATTGAAAAGTTATTATTAAATTTTGCTGCTTGATTGTCACAAACACAAACAAATGTATAGTGCAGTATTTTATAAAACAAACTTTGATATACCAAGCATGACTTTATTCTTGGCTCTGATCTGTAAAGAATATGAACAAGTTTTTAAATTTCTCTAGACTACTGCAAGTGAATATTATTATCTTAACACATACAATACATTTTTCTTTCATTCAGCATACATTGTTTTTGAGGCTCATCCCTGTCATTGTATCAGCAATTTGTTTCATCTTAAAGTTAAGTACTATTCTGGATAAAGAAAATGTGGTATAAATACACAGTGGAATATTATTCAGCCTTAAAGAAGAATGAAATTATGGCATTTGCTGGTAAATGGAAGAAGTTGGAGAATATCATGCTAAGAAAAATATGTCAAATCCAAAAAACCAAAGGCCAAATGTTTTCTGTGTTATGAAGGCGCTAAAACACAATAAGCAGGGGGCCGAGCTAGGGAAGAATAGTGGTACTATGGATTAGACAGAGGGAAGTGAAGGGAGAGGAGGGTTTAATGGGGGTAGGAAGGATAGTAGAATGAATGAGACATTATTACACTATACACATATAGATTACACCATCACTAGTATAATTCTACATCATTTACAACCAGAAGGAGGAGAAGTTATACTGCATTTACGTATGATGTGTCAAAATGCATTATACTGCCATGTATAATTAATTTGAACAAAAAGAAAGTTAAGTACTACTCTATTGTATGAATAAAATTCATTTTTTAATCCATTTTTCTCCTGATGACCATCTAGGAAGATTTTCCCTTGGAGATATCACAAATAAAGTTGCTAGGAATATTCCTGTAAAAGTCATTTTGTAAACACGTATATATAAATAGATGAGATTATGATTGATGGATGAAATGTAGGAATTTCTTTAGTTCTGTCATTAACTGCCAGGACTTTCAATGACCTTTTACAATCCCAGAGACAAAGATTGAGAATCCTGGTTGATCTGTGTACCTGGGAGTTTTTTGTGCCATCAGCCTTTCATCATGGAGAGTCAAGATATTTATAGTTCTGATCGCTGAAGGCTTTCTTTGTATTTTCCTCATCACATGCTGCTGAGAACACACCATAGACTTTTTAGCCACATGCATGTTACTCTTTTGTAAAGTGCGAGTTGACATCATTTGTTCATTTTAACCAGCTTTTCTACTATTCACTCGAAGGATTTATTTGTGCATCCTCATATAATTTTTGTCAGACATATGTTTTGCCAAATTGCTCTTAGTTTGTGCCAATGTCTTCCTGTTCATTTCTTTAATGATATATTTTGAAGGTCAAAATCTTTTTTATTTTAATAAAGTCTAGCACATCACTTTTTGCAATCCATTGCTGTTATTGCTTTCTGTCTTATATCCAAGGAAATTACTCTTGTTTTAGGAAAATATTCTCCAAGATACTATTCTAAATCACTGATAATTTCAATTTTTTTATTTTAAGCCTCTGATCCATCTCAATTTTTGTATGATTCAATTTTTTTTCCTGAATGTATTTTCATGTGATATATTGCAGTTTCATTTATTGAAGGTACTTTTCTGTTTCGTTTTTTTGGTGCTGGAGATCAAGACCAAGGCCTTGTGTATGCTGGGCAGATTTCCACCCCCGAGTTACATCCTCTGTCCTGAATCTTCTATCTTAATAGGAGTAACTTTTATACCTTTCTTGAAAATCAAATAACATAATGTTTTTGTGTGTTTCTGGGCTCCCTATTGCATTCCATTGTATTTTTTGTTTTCATTTTATTATTTATTTATTCTTTTAGATATACATGACAGTAGAATGCATTTGAAGTGTTATATGTACATGGAGTATGACTTATTCTAATTAGGATCCCATTCTTGTGGTAGAACATGATGTGGAGTTACACTGGTGGTGTATTTGGATATGAACATAGGAAAGTTATGTCTGATTCATTCTACAGTCTTTCCTATTCCCTTCATTCCCCTTTGTCTAATCCAGTGAACATCTATTCTCCTTACCACCACCCCTATTGCATGCTAGCATCTACATACCAGAAGAACATTTAGTCTTTATTTTTTGGGATTGGCTTATTGGTATATTTATAAATTCTTAGTCTTGGCATCAAGCTATATTATTTACTGTCTTTGCAATAACTCCTGAATATAGGAAGAGTGAGTTCTGCACCATTGCTTTTTTAAAAAGTAATATTACATAGTCTGAGTCCTTTAAATATTCAGGAACATGTTAGAAATAGTTTCCAATTTTCAGAAAAAAGGCTTGAAAATTTTTAATGAGCTTGCACTGAATTTATAGGTCACTTTGGAATTAGCAATGCTTCTAGATGAGATGTCTTTGAATACTTGGTTAGTTTTTAGGCCATTATGCATTTAGATTTTCTTTCATTTTCTTCTCTGTATGTTTTAAAGTTTTCAAGGTACAGATTTATAGTAAAACTGTTGCTGAGATTATTTTTCCACATGCTGTTTTTGATACCAACTTTATTCTACTTACTGTAACTGAAGTAAAAATTAAAATTTATCTGTGTCCAGTAGCATTGCTAAACTAACTTACTAGTTCTAGTACTGGATTTACCTTATCCTTCAGATTTTTGATAAAGATTGTGTGATCTATAAACACCTACCTTCCATCTTTCCTTCCTTCCTTCCTTCCTTCCTTCCTTCCTTCCTTCCTTCCTTCCTATTTCCTTTCTCCTAACCTACCCCGTTTTTCATATAATCCTCCTCATTTCCTTCTCCTTTCTTTTTTCATCTCTCTAATTCTTTTACTTATATCTCCTATTTTGTTAAAATTAACAGGAACTACAATACATTGTAGAATAATGGTATTTTAAGGCATGTAATAATGGCATACTAAGGGAAAAGTATTCAACATCTGATAGTAAATGCAATGTCAATTCTGGATACTTTGTACATTTTTTTTAAGAATGAGAAAGTTTCTTTATATTTCTATTTTTCTATGAGATACAATCAGGACCAAATGTGGCATATTGTCAGAGGTTTTTTTTTAAGGTACTTACTGAAATCATTCTAGCTTTTGGTGTTGTTGTTGTTATTATTTTTACTAATATTTCTACCAGGGATTAAACCCAGAAGCACTTTACCACTGATCTTCATCCCCAGCACCACTTTTTTATTATGATTTTTTTATTTTGAGACAGGCTGGCTTTGAACTTGCAATCCTCTTGCCTTAGCCTCCTGAGTTGCTGGGACTAAAGGAGTGTACTGCTATGTCTAGTTCTTTTATTATTCTTAACCAATACCAGTCAGTTCTTGTGTCTTTTTCCATTGTTAAAGCTTTCACATCATATCAGGTCATGATATATTATTCCTTTATGTACTGCTGCATTAAGTTTACAAATGATTAAAAGTTTTATAATTCATATCTATGAGGAATATTTTTGTGTTGTTTGTTTATTTTGTAAAGTTTTATGAGATTTTTCTGGTTACAGTGGCACGTGCCTGTAATCCCAAGGACTTGGAAGATGGAGGCAAGAGGATTTCAAGTAAAGGCCAGCCTCAACAACTTGTTGAGACCCTACCCAACTTAGTGAAACCCTGTCTCAAAATTTAAAAAATAAAAAAATAAAAAGGGCTGGGGATCTACTTAGTGGTAAAGAAGCCCAGTGTCAAATAAATGAATAAATAAATAAATAAAAAGTTTTAGAGGATTTGGGTTATGTTGGTTTCACAAGCTGACTTGGAAAGCAATCCTATTCTGTCTTCTGTAAGAGTTTCTGTAGACACACATACAGAGATTTCTGTCATATTTTTTCTTATTGTACTTATGATAGACTTTCTTTAGTTTTCATTTTTTTTTAATTTTCTCAGAGAGAAAGTAACTTGCTTTTTTAAAGTAATAAAATAGATTGATAAATTCTAAAGTGCTCCTTGAGCTGTAAGTCACATATTTTATGTTGTATTTTAATTTTCCCTAAATATAAACTGCTCTAATTTCTACTTTATTTTTTTTTGACCCAGGAATTATTTGCAACTGTATTGTTTGATTTTCAAATACTTAGCTCATTCATAGCTGTCTTACAGTTATTGTTTTCAAAATTAATCTCATCATCAACAGATTACACGCACTACATAATTTCAATCCTTCTAAATTTATTTAAACCTATTCCATAGCACATGATCTATGTTGAAAAATGTCCAAGGAGAACTTGGAAATAATAGAGTTCATTGGCATAGAGTTCTATAAATTTCAATTCAAGATATTTATGCTCCTCTGTTCTGCAACATTTTTTCATTTTTTTCTATAAACAATATAATAAGAATGTTAAAGTTTCTCACCTTTATTGAGGAATTATCTATGTATCACTTTCTCTGTCGGTTTTTGCTTCATAACTTGAAGCTCTTGTAAGAGGAAAATGGACTTATAATCCTGACTTCCTAAAGAATGGAAATTTTTATCATCATGAAGTGGATCCCTTTGTCCTTCACCTTTCTCTTTGAGAATCTTTTGCACCTGCTATTAATATAAGAATCCAAGGCATTTTATACTTAAAGGTTGCATAATAATTTTTCATCAATTTTCTTTCACTGTATTTCTTCATTTTTCAAATACATCAATTTTGAAAACCTATTGTTGAAGCTTACCAAGCATTCTTGGCTTTCAATTGTTTTGTTTAGTACATTAACATGTAAACATTTAAATATTTTGATTTATGAATGCCATTTGTTTTATACTTTCTTTTTGTTTCTTTATCCTTTTTTTCTATTTTTTTTCAATTTTTTGCAATTTTATATAATTCCATTATTAAAGTATCTAATTTACGTATAACATTCAAATTATTTTTGGTAGTTGCCATGGAGATGTGTTAAGGTTCTCTAGAGGAACAGAACCATTAAGATGTATGATTGTGGAAAGGGGACTTATTAGATTGACTTATACAGACAGAAGCTGGATAGCACACATGGTTATCTGCAGGATGGAGAGCTAGAGGAACCAGCAGCTGTGCAGTCCAAGATGCTGAAGCCTCAGAACAAGAGGATCAACTATGGTACCACAGTCCAAAACTGTAGGCTTCTGGAAACTCCCTGGAGAATCACTGGCAGAGTCTGATTTGGAAGAGTGAAGAAGGGAGAATCTGTTATCCTCAGGCGATCATACCTACTATCAACAACCTGTTCAAGAAGAATTGAGTTTGCATCTGCTGCTGCTTCCTTATTCTTCCATCTTTTATTCCATCCAAGCCTCTAATTTATTGAACAATGCTGCTCATGCTTAGGGAGGGGCTCCACTTCAGTTTGCAATTCCATATGCCAATCATTCCTAGACACACTCTCATTGACAACCCAGAAGTCTCTTAACTTTTGGCATGTCTTAATCCAATCAAGTTGACAATTCAAAATAACCATTATAAAACATTTCTGTAGGACACCTAAAATTTATACATTGTATTAGAAAGTAATATATCAAGAATTTACCTAAATGTGGAAACCTTGTAGTATTAATCAGTTCCTCAGCCTTTTCTCAGTCATATTTTATTCATATATAATACATAAGCCATGTTAATGGTCTTTGTTTCTTCCTGAACAACTTAAATTCCATCTGCTATTGAGTCAATCTAAATAACTTTAAGCTGTCCTTTAATGTAGGTCTATTAGCAACAGATTCTGTTGTTTTTGCTTATGTCTATAAATATCTTAATTTCATTTTTATTATTGAAAAATATTTCCACCTGGAATAAATTCTGATCTGATTATGTGTGTCATTCACATTTCAGCAGTGTTATCCCAACTGCCTGATGATTTCCATTGCTATTGATGAAAAGTTGATAGTCATTTGAAATAATGTTTCCTGAACATTATGGGGTTTTACTGTAGCTATTTTATAATTTCCTTTTTTCCCTTCTCTCTTTTCTTACTGATAAAATGTGATGGTAATGGTGGGCCCTTCTCCTTCTTCCCCCTTTTTCTTCTCCTCCTCCTTCTCCCCCTACTCCTCATCTTTCTCCTTCTTTTCCTTCTCTCCCTTTTGCTTTTCTTTCCTCCTCTTCCTCATGTTTGAGCTCACTATTTTTTAAAAAAAATGGATAATGCCCCTCCCCTTTATATGAAGCTCACTGATTCTTTAATCTTTCAACATTTTTTCCAGCTGGTCAGTCAATTATATTAGTTTCATAATGCTTCTGAAAATATTTAACACAAATGTCTTTATTAAGCAACACACTTATTATCTAACAGTATGTACTCTAGACTGTAACAGGGATTTCACTGGGCTAAAATCAAAGTACTGCAGGGTTGCATTCCTTTCAGGGGCCTCTAAGGGAGAATTTGTTCACTTCTCTAAAGTCAGCTACAGTCCTTGGTTTCTAATGTTCTTTCTTCATCTTCAAAGACAGCGATAGTCAACAGATTCATTGTATCTCTCTGACATTTCCCAAAGCCAAATCTGCCTTTTTAGTCTCTTTGTTTTTTCTCCTCTGTTCACCTTCTAAATTCTCTTGTGATTACAGTGGGACCACTGAGTCAAACCAGCATAATCTCTCCATTTCAAGGTCTGCTTGCCAATTTGTACTCGTAAGGTTTCTTTTCCCATGTAAAATAGCTTATTCACAGATTCAGATTTTGAAATGTGAGGATCTTTTGGGGGTGTCTAACAACACCAGTAAGTGAAAGTTTTATTTCAGATACTTGATATTTTGATTCTAGAGTTTTCATTTCAATTTTTCTCATGATTCTTTTTTTCTGCTAGAATTTCTTTTTTTTTTTTCTCTTATTGTAGGCATGTAGTCTTTTTCATTAATAATCATGGTTACAACAACTGCCTTGATTCCAATTAGCATATAAGAAAAAAATATCTGTGGTTAGTCTGTGAACATTTTCCTTTTAAGATTGGGTCATGTTTTTTTATTTCTTCACAAGCTAAATAGTTCTAGGATGTGTGTTGGTTAATTTTAAGTGTCAACTTGATTAGGTCAACAGCTGCCAAAGAATTGGTTTTGGTGTGTTTGTGAGGATGTTTCCTGGAAGCAGTTGCCTTTGAATCCTATGTAGGCAGGTCTTATCCCATTGGCTGAATGCCTGCCTAGAACAGAAAGGCAAAAGAAAGGCACAAGTCAGCTCTTTCTGCTGGAGATGGGATACATTATTTTCTTTCCTTAAGCATTAATACTCCAGGTTTTCCATCTTTTAGACCTCAAGGATTTACACCCCTCCACACACCCATACTTGGTATGAGTGTGCTAATGAAGAGGAGAGGGGCCTGGGGTGCAAATGGTTTTGCATGACGTGGACACCTAAAGCCGTTCAGCTTTTTTCTGAGATACACTAGAAGGACGATGGTGAAGAAAAATGATCCCAGATGTCAGAAATTTAGCTAATGTATCTAGTTGTGCAGTTTGCTTTCTAGGACAAATGACCAGATGTGAATTGCATATTAATTTGTGGCCTATAGCCAATGTTTTGCTGGGTGGTAAGTGAAAGGCATATAATTTGGAAGACATTGGGAAAGAAGGTTTGTGAATAAGAATAGGTGATGAGGGGACCCCTTTTTCTCTTTTTCTTGGATGTTGGAACTTCAGACTCTACTGCCTTTGCACTTGGGGACTTGGACCAGCAGCACCCTGTGTTTTCTGGTCTTAAGCATGTGCCGGAGAGACATTCTATTAGTTTCCCTGGTTCTGATATCTTTGGACTCGCCCTGTGCCATACTACTGACTTTCCTTGTTCTCCAGCTTGTAATCAACCTATACTGGGACAGAACCTCTTTAATTTTGGGAAATAATTTCTCTAATAAATTCCCTGTCTTCTATCTATATATTTATCCAATTGGTTCTTTCTGGAAAATCCTGATTAACATAGGGTATACCCTAGAATTTTCAAATGTTATGTGTATATTCCTCCAAACAATGTTGATTTTTGTGTATTCACATATTTTAGCAATTAATTTGTACTTAATATACAAGCTTTGTGTCTTGGACATAAGTTCAAAAGTCAGTGCAGTGATGTGAGCCTTTGTTGAGCTGATTAGATATGTCCCTGCACGTGGATCACATATCAGGCAGAGATCTGAGAATGCATAATGCCCATAATTTGTAATTTCTCCTCTCTTATTCTGTCAGTTTTTAGAATTCTTCCATCAATTTAAAAAGGAATTGATTGTCCCCAAATTTTGTTTACTTCTACTTTGAGGCAAAAATAGTGAAGATTCTTCTATATGTTATATTTGCCTTTCAATTTTAACTCTTAATACATAGGTAGACCAAGGCCATTTCCTCCTTCCAAGTGCTTACTCCTAATCAAAATCTTCACTTTTCTTTTCTCTCTCTCTTTTCGCTTTTCTGTCTACTATCTTGCACAGGATAATTTTTTTTTTTCATTTGCAGGAGAGTTAGGACAATAGTAGCATATTTTTTAAATAATGTTGTGAGAGGAATGCTAAAATTTCCAAATTTATGTCCTAAGTTTTCATTTTCCTTACTTCCAAGTTTACTCTTAATGAATTACAAAAGTTTAGGTAGGAAACATTCTTTTCTCAAAAGCGAAGTGAAAATCCATTTTTATTTTTAGAATAACTTGAAACATTATAAAGATATCATCAAACAGAAATATTGATGTGGCTCAATTCATGCCTGGTATTCTTTTTTTCTGAAAGACTTTGAAGCCAGGTATAAATATAATCTACTTCATTCATTCATGTAACTGATATTTACTCAGCTTTACCTACATGTAAAACCTCATGTTTTCAGTGAAAAAAATATACAGATTACTAAAAACGACATGGTCCCTGCAACTTAACAGGCGAAAGAAAATTTAGAACATTGTGTCAAACAAACAAAAAACGACAAATAGAAGGAGAGCTACAAAGAGGAGCAGCAGGCAGATAAGAGGATATATTACAGGAACACCATTTAAACAAGGAGTCTAAATGTACTCAGGGTTTCCTGAGGAAGTACTGCTGAACTGAGATCTGACAGAAAGCAAGATTTAACAAGCAGAGGATTGTGTGCAATCCACGAGCAGTGAGAGAAAATTTCAGGCAAAATAAATAGCCTGGAATATTCAAGATGGTCCTGAAAAGAGGTCAGAATAGCACGTGGTGAAAATATAATGATAAATGAGATTTGTGAGGGAGATAGAGACCAGATAATCTGAGGGTTTATAGGCCAGACTAAGTATTTTAATCTTAGTCCTTAGAGCAATAGAAATCTGTATAAGTCCTGTTGTATACTGCCACAATTAGCTCTCACAACATTCACAGGTTGACAGTATAAGTTTCTTTTCTATTCACATAATTAAGAGTAAGCTTTTCCCTCATATAAATCATGTCTATTCTAAATTAGAAGAACTTTAGTATCATGCATAACAAAATAGAATGAATTAATATAAAACTTTTGCATGGGAAACATAAAAAAGGAAAATAGACATGTTTGTGTTCAGTAGACTAGATACATTTAATGTTAATTCAAAGGTGGCTAATGGTTTAATGGAGGATGATCCACACACAATGTGTTTTTATTTTGTATAATGTTTGAAGCATATTGATAAAGTGTGTACCTGAACAAAATTATGACATATGTAGACGTTCCAAAGACTGTAATGCTTCTCAAATTCACAGTTTATGAACTCGCTGGGGCATGGTCACATCTTTATCATGTTACAAACATTATTAATTATGAATGTTTTCTGTTGGGGAAACAGATGCAATAATCACTCAACTATACATTGGTAAAATTGAACCTATTCAGAAGTATTTAGCAATCCTTCTTGTTTCTGAAATGTCAGTGTAGATACCTAAAAATGGTCAATATCTATGTTTACTTAAAAGTAATAGAATTTGTTATTAATAAATATTCTACTATTAGAAGATCATTTCGAGATCTCTTTTAAGTTTGAGGGGAATGTGTACCATGGTGTAGTACCAGAAGAAATCCAGCTGTATTCCAATCCCTTTTCAATCTATCATCACAGAAAATATTGACTATTTTTCCCTGAGACATGCAGCTGTCAACTATCTTACTATGGGTCTAGATTTACATTATGGTTTTATTTCCTACCTATTCATTTTCATCTAAAACACTTGTTCCATGAAACAGCTTTTGCTGTCTGAAAAAGGAAAGCTGGATATGCAGTCTCATCAAACCTGTCCATGGATGTACATGAGCACAGCAAATAACATTTGCTGAATTTGAGGGAAAATATTTCTACTTTTAAGAAATGGCAAAAATCTCTGAATATTCCCATGCACTAGTAAAAGCATATTCACCATTCCACTGAGATGATATCTATTCTGTGGCAATAGTCTCGCACCCTACCCCCACTATAAAACCCTATTGTATATTCAAGGACTTCCAATGAGCATGTAACTCTCTTGGACAGTAGGCCAGGTAACAAAACCCCTATGTGGCTATGCAGGCTTTAAAGTCTTTAGAAAATTTAAAAAGGTTTTGTATGCAGGAGTGGAAAGAATATATGGATGATGTTATGAAGCACTACAGTGATAATGAAAACCAAAATGTAATGGCTCAACAGAATAAAAAGTTATTTCTCTTGAAACAATTCTTGGTGAGCGGTCAAAATGACAGGACCATTTTCTCATGTGGTTTTATGAAAATCTGGGCTTTTTCTCAGAAATCCATCATCCTTTAGGATTACATTTTCACTAGGTCCAGTAATGAGATGGGAAAAAGTTATCATGGAAAAGATTTCTGAAAGGAGTGTGTGTGTGTGTGTGTGTGTGTGTCTCCTGCTATCTCTTGTGACTCTCTTATTTTAACAAAAATATGCCATAATAAGAGTAGTTTGCAGTTTTACATTCATTATTCCGAGCAATTTTACAAGTAAATATTCACAAAATTTACTGCTGAGGGTAATTACTAAACTGTTTATGTGATAATTTTTCCCTCATTTTATTTACTTTTTAAATGGAATTCCAATACATTGGATACTTAGTGTCTTAAACATATCATTTTCTTTTGTTTTCTCTCTATTTCCCTTTTCTTGTTTGTCTTTTATCTGTTAGGAAATTTATCTGCATTCTTCTACCTTGCTACCTGATCTGAGTGTTCGGTTTTGTTGTTGTTGTTTGATTTGATTTTCTTGTGCTGGGACTTGAATAAGTTGTGTGAGCGGTCAGCCAGGGAGATAGATCCTCAGCCTCACTCATTATTTTTTATTTATTTTATTTTTTAGTTCTTAGAAGTTCCTTAAATTTTCTGATTTTTCCTTCTTATGGCATCTTATATTTGATTTCCTTCTCAGGACATTTTCTGTGTTAGAGTTGCAACTTTTTTGAATTCTTTTTTTTTTTGTCTTCTTTTTCTTTCTTTTTTTAATGCTGCCTATTTTATCAGTTCTTTGTTGCTGTTTGTTTTGTTCACTGGCTGGTATGTACCTATTGTCCTCAGAGGCCTAACAATCCTGGGACTCATACATGTCCAGCTGTGAAACAAGAAAAGCTGATAGAATGTCTACTAAGCTGGAAAAACAATCATGCTTAAAGAGAATTTTCATTCTTAAAATATATCCCAAATCTGCTTAATGCTAAAACATGGATCAAATGAGTTTATTTATTTATACATGAAACCTTGGAGTCTGACTGATATCACATCTGCTTGATTGTGGATACAATCAAGAATCTATAACACAGAATTGTAGTTGGAAATTTAGTAGCTGGGCATGGAGTATATGTCCCACTTCCCTTAAAGTGTGTGGGATCCTATGATTAATTCTTCTCAAAGAAGGTAAGTGAAAATAGCATAGTATATATTTATATCAATCTGTATAGATAGATATGGGGAGAGAAAGATCAAAAATATTTTTAAGAAAAAGCTTTAATTTTTTTTTTTAAAAAAGAAAGAATCCATGGAGTTGATAATATTAAAATTTTTGTTCATACAAATTCAAGCAAATAGATTGGCAAGTATAAGGAAACAGATACAGAACTCAAAAATTTTAAGGGACAATTAATTTCAGTCTAAAGTGATATACCTAGATTAAATTTTAAGAGTATAATAAAGAAATTTTTAAATAAGCCAGTCTTCTAAAATGTCATTCCATTGGTATCTTTCATAGGCTAAGAGATCCACAAAAACTAGTGCTTAAACCTAAAAATGGAAAATGTGGGATCCTGAAAACAGAACATTTGATAAAGACAAATGGTATAAAGCATCTTCAGAAAAAATTAAAGAAAATAGCAGGAGAATTGGAACATTTTGTTGAAATAGTTAGCCAGGATTTGAACAAGAAAAGGAAAGACTTATCAAGAGGAAAACAAGTACAGGCAGCAGTGAGATTGTATGTTGGTCTTTAATATTGTCTTGAATATTGAATACACTCCAGAATATTGCCTTCAACATTTGTCTGAGGCTGTTGTTAGTGTGAAGAATAAGCAATAGGTATGTTGAAAAACAAAAAGGCAATTTATGCTAAGAAAAAGAAACAGGTTGAAGGACTAAGTAAATATAAATGTGAACATAGTGCATTCCTTAATCCAAAGAAAATGATATTTATGTGGTTATCAGTGTTTAACATTGGTTTATCAAAAAAATATAATAAATATTGGACAGAAATATTAAAAGGGAAACAGGGAGCTCTGGTAGTATATGTGAGGTAATTCAAGCATAATGACAGGTCAAGAGATTATGCTTAATGGTGTTGAATAAAATAGACAAGATAAGCATTATTACTGAGTAGTAAAGGTAAGTATATAAAATCAATAATAATAAAATAATAGGTAAATAAATATAGAAATCATTATTTTAGCATAGGAGGAGATTTCACTAATATCCTATTAGGATTCTTTTTTAACTTTTTAAATGTAGTCATGGCTTAATTTAAAATGTGTATTTAGCTGGGAGAAGTGGTACAAACCTATAATCCCAAACGACTTAAAGACTGGGGTAGGAGGATCACAACTTTGGGGCCAGCCTCATCAACTTAGCAAGGCCCTCCCCGGTTTGGCAAGATCATGTCTCAAAATACAAAAATAAAAAGGCTGGGGATATAGCTTAGTGGTAAAGTGACCCTAGGTTTAATATCTGGAACAGAAAAATAAAACATATTTAAGTTATTCCAAGTAATGTACTTTGTGCTTCATAAATGGCTTAGAGGAAACTAGATACCCCATCCACCCCCATTACTTAATGATTCCAAACAGGACACTGTCAAGCTTACTTTCTATTCTGGGTCTTAGTTAATTACCCCCTTTGTGGGATATGGAATAAGAGAACACTAACAGATTCTCCAAATGTGGCAAAGACACCATGCAGAGAGCCACTGCCTTGACAGGAGGAAAAAAGAATGAAGTTAAATTATTTCCAAGTTGTCAGGGATCTGAATTAGAACTGGAACAGATTTTTAAAGTATGAGCCAAGGAGCTTTGTGGGTTTTAGGCTGAAGTTGATGGATCATAGTGGCCAGTTCTCACTTCCATCAGGGTTTTGCTTATGGTCAGAGGATGATAAAAAGGGATTGAATGTTTGCCTATGAATATTTCATTGCATATTACATATATTACTGCATATATTAAAGGTGTACAACATGATGTCTTGATATACACATACATACTGAACTGGTAACTATGGTTAAGAAAACTAACATGACCATCATCTTATCCCATCTGCCCTTATTTATATATTTGAAGTTAATGTACTACAGTAGATGTCTACTACAGTTTGTTGGTCAAATCTGGCTTACTATTTATGGTAATTCATATTTTCAACAGATTGGAAACAAATGGAAGAAAATATTTCACAATACATGAACATTATAAAAAACTCAAACTTCAACATCCATAGATATAGTTTTTGGAACACAGTCATGTTTAGTGACTTACTTATTGTCTCTGGCTGTTTTTATGCTCCTGGAGCACACTTGAGCATTTCCAAAAAGACTGTATGGACCACAAAACCTAAGGATAGCTACAGCAACCTTTACAAAAAGTGTTTGCCCACACTTGTGTTATCTGAAAAGATATGCAATTGGGATGTTTAGCTTTTTGGTTCTTTCATACACAGTTCCAAGAGAGGAATCTAGTGATTGTGATAAACACTAAGGTTCTGAGCAAGCTATAAAAATTAATTGCAACATGCCTTAAATCTTAGTTTAAGCTATCCCTGTCATTTGGAAACTGGATCCATTGGTACAGAAAGGGTCACCCCAAAATGGGTCTAGTTAGCTTAGGAGATAATTAAATCTCCAGAATGTTTGCTGGACCAGCTCAGATTCCCAGAAATGGTTATTTATGAACTTACCAGTATCAGACAGCTGTGGTGGACTGCAGAAGGTTCTTCAGAAGAGTTAGAGCAACCTGAAAAGCAAGACTGTAAGCATTAGCACTTTGTTGGTGTAAGTATGCTGTGCACCTGGACATTGTGCAACTATTTACATTTTTTAATTTAAAAATAGAGGTAGTGACTCTTCAATCAGGGTTTTAATGCAAGCAACCAAGAATTTATTTGCAGAAGAATCCCTTGAAATAGGAACAACTGCTAAATGAGGCTTGAAGACTGACATACATTCTACAAATGTCCAAAGTGTCAAATTGTCCAGACTGAGATAACATGAAGACCAATATATTGTTCCTAAGGAGCAAGACTCATAATTAAATTGGAAATGGGTACATTGGTTTTCTTGTATTTGATGATTTTTAATTTTTAATGATTTTTAATTTAATCATTTTTAATGATTTTTCTTGTATTTAATGATTTTTAATTCTTTCAGATTATCATACTCCTTCATATCACATATGTTTAAAATAACTTATTTCTCATTTTGTCCATCTTCCTATTCTTCTTCTTTCATGAAAGGAAACTGAGGAGAAAACCCACTAGGAGGTCTTCTCAGTTCTGCAGAAAATATATGTAGACCAAATTGGAAATGAACATATTAGAGGATGGCTGATTAAGAATTGTTGCCAGAAGCCTGAATAATGAGTTCTAATCTGCCTCCTCCTATGAACGTCTGTTGGATGTTTCAAAACTAACTCGTTCCTCAATAAACCACAGGTAGTGCCTAGTAGAGGATGTCTCAAATGAGGACACCACACAGCTGGCATTGCTGTCAGCAATATTGCATACAGCTTTCAGCCCTTCCCCCACCACCAGTCAGGAGTTTGAAATTTGAAGGCTATGGAGTTGAAAACACACACACACACACACACACACACACGCACGCACACTGATTGCTCATTCTTTTAACAAAAGTTTTCAGCACCTACTCTCTTCAAGGTAACATAATTAAAAAGTGGGCCCATATCTGTTGCATGCTATTAAAATGAAGATGTGTTACTGGATGAGGAAATAAGTGTTTTGACATCCAATATTGTGGACTTGGATGGTCATTTCTCCAGGGTGGTCATTTCTGTCCATTTCCTGAGACCAACTATTAGACAAACACTGAAGTAAAAGAAAATGAAATTTAGGAAACAATATAGTAAAAGTGAAAGAATTACACTGGAAAATTCTAAAACTATGGAATACATATATTAATAATGACATTTTAAAATTGTGAACAAAAACTTATCAAGGAATAGTATTTGAAAATATCCCATAGCATGCAGAAAAGAAGATATACCTTTTGAATCAATGGTAAATAAATTAATATATCCATAAAGTTATAGAGATTTTAATCTTTAGACATTTATTTATGTTTAATAACTTTGATAAATAAAGGAATGAATTTCTTTATGGATTTCTAACTTCTTATTATATTTCTAACAATAGTACTACGAATTTCAAATATTTACATACATCCACAGATGCTCATAATAATTATATATTGTATGTATTATTCCATCAGCATCCTTTTTTCATTAAATTTTTTATTTTTACAGACTTCATTTTGATTCATTGGACACATATGGAGTACAAATTTTCATTTCTATGGTTGAGCATGATGTACATTCAGATCATTCTTGTTAATCACACATGTAGGTAGGGCAATGACGTCTGTCTTCATTGTACTTTGCTCCCATAATCATTTAAAAAAGGACTCATGTATATTTTTCAGTTTTAATTTTAATTCAAATTTATCTGTCATAAATATTAAGATGTCTGATTATAAAGGTTTGCATTTCACTCAATCATGTTGATTTTTTTCTGATTTTAACTTTTAGATTTCCTTAATTTTTGTAATCAAACTTTAGTTGGTAGTCCTCTTAGTAAATACATTTATCATATACAATGTAAAATGTACTTATTATCATTTACTTGCTATTTTAAAAATTGTTTCATATTTTTTGAATATTTTCTATACTTTGCTACATGTTGCCCCAGTTACTAAAGTTTACTTTTTGCCTTAGTAATTTAGTAGATAAAAAATTTTGTTTTAGTAAATTGGAGGACATAAATAACAATTTTATTTTTTTTAAACTTTCCATGTCCAGAAAGAAATATTAGTAATGGGCATATTATTTTCGTTTCTTTTGTTCTTGCTTCTTTATGGTACTGGGGATTGAACCCAGGGCTTCATGGATGCTGGCCAAATGATTAACTACTGAGCAATACTCTCAACCTTCAGGGGAGATTCCTAAATAAAACGGAAACATTTTTTATACACTTCTCTCTCTTCCTTTTACATTGCCACCCAAAATTAAGTCAATGCTTATTATTTTCCTTTTTTTGACATGAACTTGTGCTTTGCTTTTAGTCCACGTGTGAAAAAATACTTTATAATACTGTAGATGATTTAAAATTGTTTATATTTCTAAATTCATTGCCTTTTCTAAATTGCTTCACCACTTACATCTTCATTTTCGAAATATAACTACTTATTGACAGGGTTTAACTATTCTAGTTGAAGTTTTGTCATCAAAGATATTCCTTAAATAACAGAAAACCAAATCTTTTTGTTTTCTTGAGTTGTAAGTACTAACTTGCCTTTTTAGAGAATGAATTGATCTGAGTCTTTGTTTTTCAGAAATCCACAGACCCTGCATTCTGGCTTCTTGTATCTAAGATTTCTAAGAAGTAGGTTGAGGGCAGCAGTATCTCTCCACCTTGTTTCATCTGTTACTAGATTCTTCTGCAACGAGCTCCTGGGAGTTTAAAAGATTATTTAAATTTTTTGCAGTTTGATAATTTTACCAAGTTAATTAATCTGCCTATATATTATGTGTGATGAAAGACAGAGATTCTTATGAATCTTTCATCTTCTAATTTTTTTTTTCCTGTGCATTTCTTAGAACAAGTAAATCATCAGTTCATTCAACTAAGGAAAGATTATTTAAAATTTTTGGATTTCTTGTTGCTGCTATTGCTATATTTTTGGTGAGGATCACCATAATCTCTAAGCAAGATTTCCATTTTACACATTTCAGGATGTATTCCTAAATTAATATTTCATTTTTACTAAAAATTTGTGAGATATTCTTCAAATAAGTTCTGAATGCCCGTGATTTGCTGTGTGTTATTATTCTGCTCTTTGCTGTTCCTGGTTATGTGCCATCCACGTCTTAATTTCTTTCGTGATTTCCTTTTTCATCACTTCTCTTACTTTATCACTTCTTTTTGACAGCACAATTTTTGAGAATTCCTGAGAGAATGAGTAGTTTTAGCCCGCACTTCTGTTTTATTTCTGTTGCGATACCTCAGCACATTTTATTCATCTCTGTGCTGTCTGGCATTTCTCTTTTTCCCTCTTTCTCTTCTGAGCTTGCAGAGAAACTATGCAGAATTCATTTTGTTGCTCTGCTTTTTTTCTAAGTTTATTTCTCTTTGAAGAGATGCAGTTCTATCTGCACCTGATATTTTACCCAGGAAACTGTGATTGGAATGGCTTGATTCTTCTCCCTGCTTAGTACAGAGAGAGAATTTTTGAAATTTCTTCAAAAAAAGTTCTAAGTGACTGGTCTCAGGATCAATAATATACATATTATGTTTAATATTTGGAATGACTTAAGTTTGAGGGAAGAGAAGAGATGGGGGTGAAAAGATAACTGGCATGCTGGGAAACAGTATTCTTTATCTATCCTTGCCTTCATTCAAACTTCATAAGAATCCCTTCAGTTCCAGCAAATTCAAGGCTCACAATTATGAGAGCCCTTTGATTATACCTTAACTTTTGTCAGTGTTTTTTAATGGATTTGTTTTCACACAAAGCCTATACCCTTGGTCAGAAGTTCTTTCCTTGAACCAGGCTTGGTGGCTCATGCCTGTAATCCCAGCGCCTAGGGAGGCTGAGGCAGGAGGATTGAGAGTTCAAAGCCAGTCTCAACAACAGCAAGGTTCAAAGCAACTAGACACCCTGCCTCTAAATAAAATACAATATAGGGCTGGGGATGTGGCTCAGTGGTGGAGTATCCCTGAGTTCAATCCTCGGTACCAAAAAAAAGTTCTTTCCTTCTTTTTTTATAGACAGCATTTCATACATGATAAGAGCATAAGCAGAATTCTAAGCCCTTTATTATTTTCTTAAAAGCAAAGAAATAATATAGTTAACATAACCATTACTGCAAATACTTTTCATTTATTCCTAATATTTAACTAAACTTTGGACTCTTTGATTAACATCTCTCCATTTTTCCTACCCCACACCTGTTGATTCAGTCATTCCATATTGTGTACATACATAGTATCACGTTGTAACCCCAAAATTTATACAATTATAAATATTTAATAAAATAAAAATAAAATAAAATATCTAATGCTAAAAAAGCAAAGAAACAAAGACCGATGTAGAATAATGTCAAGACACGAAGGCAGTTAAATAACAATCATGGCTTAACTGATTCATCAAAATATTTTATTTTTAAGAAAATATCACAAAATATTCAGCTACTTTGAAAATGTTTTTATTTTTCTGTTTCAGAGATATGCTTTTTCCCTACAGAGGTACATTGTAATGTAAGCCAACAACATTAAATTAAAGCAGAATAGAATTTTTTTTTTTCCCTCACAACAAGTATGATTCAAGTGAAAGACAACACCCTTACCTTTTACTCATATCTGTTTTAGAAAGAATTGGGCATGGAAATTCACTCATACATACATCTTTTATTTTATCTGAAGTAATTCCAATATTCTGATACTTCTGTTTTATTGTATAAACAAAGAAAAAAAATTCAAGAATTATTGTTAAAAAGATTATTACAAAATGTATAAATCATGTAGCCTATTACATTTTAAAATTTTTGAATAGAATTTATATTTAATGAAATGGTAAGATCTTTAACAGTCACTTTTTATTTTTATCTTTTGATAAATGAAAAAAAATATTCATTGTAAGTGTGGAGAATGTGTTAGTCAGCATGACAAAATACCTGAGATAAATAAATTATAAGGAGGAAAGATTTATTTTGACTCACAGTTTCATAGGTTTTCATTACATGGTCACTTGGCCCTGTCTCTTTGGGCCTGTGGTGAGACAGAACATTATGGCAGGGACTGTGTGATGCAGCAAAGTTGTTCATCTCATTTCATTTAGGAGGCAAAGAAAGTGGGGATGGCCTAGGTCCCAATATCCCCTTCCAAGACATACCCCCAATTACCTAACTTCTTTCCTCTCTGACTCACTTCCTAAAGGTTTTGCCACCTCTAGATATCACCACCAGCCCGCAATCAAGGCTTCAACATAGGTCCTTTGGGGGACTTTTAAGATTCAAAGCATGACAGGGGAGAAAAGGTTTGATTTTATATGTGACAGGACTGAATACATTTTGGAACAAGAATTGAAAATGAAATGTTCAAATAAGCAAGCAGTAATTTTTCATAGGAAAACTTGCTCCGAAGAGTGATAAAATGGAGACCCAGAAATACTGGTGGAGTTTCAGAAAAGAAACCTCTGAGGGCGTCACATTTTATCTGAGTTTTTGTTAGTAAATTTTGGATTTGCATCTTTGATACACAAGCATCTGTGTGATGTGCTTTTTAATATGCAGACTGCAGAGCCCTGAATTATCACAGTTGAAAGAATTAAAAATGTGCACATCAAACTTAATTGTCTTAAGTTTCATAGCCATTTGTGTTACCTCTTACAAAGGAAAATAAAACTTGAGTGCTAAACTGAACTGTAAAAAGAGATATTTAAAATCAACCAATCACAGTTTAATTGTATACTTTTGCTAATGACCATTGCAAGAAAATCTGAAACCAGAGATACTTTGCAGAAATAAAGATAAAATTTGTTTTCAGGAACAAAACAAAAGGACTTTCCTCTGGTATGGTGAACAGAATAATGTTTCCCCTAAGAAGTTAAATTCCTGATTCCCACAATGTGTGTTTACATTACCCTACAGACTAGAGGCTGGTAGATTTGATTAACTTAGAGTTTGAGATGAGGTACTAGCTTATCCAGGGCAAACAATTGTAATCATGAGAGTCCTTTATATTTTTATTTATTTGTTTATAATTTTGCTATTGGTACACAATATTCACACATAATTGTGAAATGCAAACATATTCATCCATGCATCATTTTTACAGCAGCATTAGAAAACAAATACATGTGCTGAAGAAACAGATGAAATACTTCTGCTCAAACACAAACAGAACTTTAAAAAAAAAGTAAAACAGTATTCTACTTCTGCCATGCCAAGTTCCTGATCTGTTCTCAGCCAGTTTCTTTCAGAGGTTTCAGGATGCAAAATTTCATATCCATACTTGTTGAGAAGAGGGAAATGGGAAGCCAAGACTACATGCAGGTGCCTTCGGAGGAAAGGGACACCTAACAAGGATCAGAT
>JAJEJO010000372.1:605234-711827 GCA_020662805.1 Glaucomys volans
AAGCCCACAGCTAACATCATTCTAAATGGAGAAAAATTGAAAGCATTCCCCCTGAGAACTGGAACAAGGCAGGGATGCCCTCTTTTGCCACTACTATTCAACATTGTTCTTGAAACTCTAGCCAGAGCAATTAGACAGACCAAAGAAATTAGAGGAATACGAATAGGAAAAGAAGAGATCAAACTATCCCTATTTGCTGATGACATGATTCTCTATTTAGAAGATCCTAAGAATTCCACCAGAAAACTTCTGGAACTCATTAATGAATTCAGTAAAGTAGCAGGATATAAAATTAATGCTCATAAATCTAATGCATTTTTATTCATAAGTGATGCATCCTCTGAGAGAGAAATTAGGAAAACTACCCCATTCACATTAACCTCAAAAAAAAAATAAAATACTTGGGAATCAATCTAACAAAAGATGTGAAAGACCTCTACACTGAGAACTACAGAACACTAAAGAAAGAAGTTAAAGAGCATCTGAGAAGATGGAAAGATCTCCCATGTTCTTGGATAGGCAGAATTAATATTGTCAAAATGGCCATACTTCCACAAATGCTATACAAATTCAATGCAATTCCAATTAAAATCCCAATGACAGACCTCATAGAAATAGAGCAAGCAATCATGAAATTCATTTGGAGGAATAAGAGACCCAGAATTGCTAAAGCAATCCTTAGCAAGATGAGCGAAGCAGGGAGTTTCATAATACCAGACCTTCAACTATACTACAGAGCAATAGTGACAAAAACAGCATGGTATTGGTACCAAAATAGACAGGTAGATCAATGGTACAGAATAGGGGACACCGAGACAAACCCACATAAATACAGGTATCTCATACTTGACAAAAGAGATCTTTTTTGAAAGATAATTTTTAAAGCTACCATCATTTTCAGAAATTCAAACAGGCTTTGCTAATTTGATTGTTCCTATACCAATAAAAACAATAAAAATGTGTCTCTCTCTGTACTGGCAGTCACAACTTCCCACATTATCCAAACTCTCACCATTTCCATGGTGAGAGGCCGAAATATGGGACCAACAGAGATGGAGAACCCTCCAAGAAATATGAAACTAGGTCAGTAAGATGACTGCACAGAAGTGTCAGGAGGAGAATAAAAATTGAAGAGGAATGGAAAGTTTCAATGTCACTAGTTTTTTGGGGGATGCATCCAGAGGTTGATCAAGATTCTGAAATCTCACATGTATATCTAATCATGTAATAAGCAATTAAAGTTGGGTATTTTCATGCTGCCATTTTTAGTTACTCTGAGTACGTATATTAATAATTTTAGAAAATAACCTCTAGTTTAAAAAAAAAAGAAGAAAATCCCTAAAGTACTGTATGAAATACTGCTATTTACACAAATCAGACATATTACTGGTGCTTATAAATAAGTAGGCAGCATCTTGTGTGCTATGCCTTACAAAGTTTCTGGAAAAAATATTATTACTGCCTCTGACCCAAACAGTTAAATAAAATGTCAATATAGCTTCAAGAACAATAAACATTTTACAAAACCAAAAATAAACCACTATATAAAACAATAACTACATTTCTTTTCTTAAAAAAAATATTTTAGTTGTTGATGGACCTTTATTTTTAATTTTATTTATTTATTTAAATGATGTACTGAGTATCAAACCAAGTGCTTTGCACATGCTAGGCAAGTGCTCTACCACTGAGCTACAGCCACAATAACTGTATTTCTAAAAACAGAATAAAAAAGAAAAAAAAAAAAACAAACTTCATCAGATCAATTACCACTGAATGAATTGTGGGGATCATGTCTATTTCAAATCTCATCCTGGTGTGTATAGAATCTGACACCAGATAGTTTCATACTCACAAGGAATTTACAATTTGCGGGTTGTTAATTGTTTCATTATAAAAGACTTCTGTGAAGTACATAAGGAATCCACTTCTGTAACATATAGGTGATACAGCTGTAAAATAAAATGTGAATAATAATTTCAGTAATTCATGAAATGTGAGGGGAAAAGGTCAGGCCTTGTTATTATTATTTCTTTAATCAGTGTTTCTTTTCGTTGCTCTTTTCCTGTTTGGATTATTTGAAATCAAAATCATCGCCACCATAATTTAAATACATACAAACTATTCATTATGTAATAGACTACATAATGATTAATTTTATGTGTCAACATAACTGGGTCAAAGTATACCCAGATAGCTTGTTAAAACATTATTTTTGGTTTGTCCTTGAGTGTATTTCCTGAAGATTGGCATTTGAATCACTACACTTAGTAAGGACGAGCTCATTCATCAGTGTGGGCAGGCATCACCCAATCTGTTCAGGGCCTGAGTAGATCTGTGGGGAGACATTTTTGTTTGAGGAAGGGCAAATCTACCCTCTGTTCTTGAGTAGCAACATCCATCTTCTCCTGCCCTTGGACACTGGTGCTCCTGGTTCTCAGGCTTTGGGATTCAGAGTGAATTATACCATGTCAACCTCGATCCTCCGGCTTGTGGACAACAGATTGTGGGACTTAACCTTCATAATCATATGAGCCAATTCCCATAATAAATTTCCTCTTTATCTATCTATCTATCTATGTATCTATCTATGTATCTATCTATGTATCTATCTATCATCCATCCATCCATCCATCCATCCATCCATCCATCTATCGTCTATCTTTCTAATCTTATATTAGTTTTGTTACTCTGGAGAATACTCATGCACACTATTTTATTGGAATTATACTGTTACACATTTCTGCTATCAATTTAACTTTTTGACGTGTAGGTACATTCTGCTGCTCTTATTTGTTGACTGAACTGAATATTAGGCATTGTATTTCACAATCACCTGACAGAAACTAGAGTTTGCCTTCAAAAGTTTTAATAACTTTTTAAAAAAATTATTATAATTGCTTTTTAAAAGAAATTTCACATATTTTCAAGAAGGAAGATAATTAATGAAAGGTTAGGAGAGAAACTCTCAATGTTTTTGTTTCAGACAACTTTGTCCCCTTAAAATCCATGGAGGATTCTGAAGAAATTTGATTTGTGGCCTACTCCTAATATTTACCATGTTAGAAATTAAAGTTTTGATTTGAAAATTAATTGAACAATTGAAAAACAGCAAAATTCATTCAAACCTAAATAAAATCTTTCTTAAAATATTTTCCAAATGGAAAAAAAAACAAAAAAAACAAAAAGACCAACCTTTTTCTACACTCTTTTCTTATAAATATTTTAAATATCTGACTTATTAGAAGGTAAATGGGTTTTCATATAATTTTCTGTATTTTGCGCTAAAGAATATGGAGGAAAAAAATAGCCTCAAATAAAAACATAGTGTTTTAACAATGTCAAAGATAGATCCAAATTTGAGGCAAAGTTAGTAAAGGCTATTCATTCCAGAGCTTGTAACCTTAATGAAATGCATCTGTGGCCATGCTAATATCAGTAAGGTTCAAAGGTATTTGAAGGAAGAGGTAGTTTTAGAGGAAAAAGACAAAATCCTAAGATATTCCTTGATTAGCAAGTGTTTTTATTATTAGTACTGGATTTTCAGAAATGGTGGAGAATTTGCTTGTGTTTTGGGAATATATTTATGTCCTTGTTTGGCTACAAGAGATCAAGTGAAATTTGAATAGAATTTTAATGAAGAAAATCTTGTTCGTTCTTCAGTGTGAATAGTGCTCTGTTGGCCAGCCACTGCCTGAAGCAACTGGGGGATTATGGAATACTGTTTCCATCAATCTCATGATATTCCTTATTTCAGAAAATTTCCCAATATTATCCCTACATGGAAGTGGATATTATTCTTTGATAATACACCCAAATGTCACAGTTACAGTTTTTTTAAAGATTTAGTTGCAATGTGTTAACTGAAACCATTTCGATAAACTTTTTCTCCTCTGAGATATTGAAGTCTATTAGCCTACTCTGCATTTAAATGCATCTTCCATCAGCACATGATTTCATAACACTCTACATTTGTCAGTTGGAAAATATTGATTTACTGATTTATGCAAATCTTGAAAATGTTGGCACATTTAATTGTAAAATATGTTTAAATGTCATCCATTTATATAATTATTGACCTTGGCAGAAAAAAACTTCATGTATGGAAAAGCTCTATAGCTCATGGTCATAGGTACATGTGTTCTAAAGTTTTGTTATTTAAAAAAAAATTCCAATTTTATCAACAGCAGAAAATACTTTCAGTTATGTCTCAGAGTGATATGTAAAAGGAAGATTTTAAGTTACTCTTTGAAATTAAATGCAGTGCTGTGGGGGAAAAATTGGCTGGTTCAGCTCTCAAGTAAAACAATTCTACATGTGCTCTTCTTTAAGACAACTAAGAATCAACAACCTTCAGAAACAGAAGTGCTTCATGAGAACATTCCATTTTGTCACACAGAATATCAAAAAGACATATACTCAAAGGTATAAATTGATCATTTTTGCTACTTCAACACTCACAAGTTGTAGTTGTTGTTTTCTCCCTCTGAATGTGTGAAGGTGAATAATACAAAGATTGGCAGCACAGTTTGGTTCCCAGACTTGATTAGTGTGACATCAGTTTTACTCATCATTGGTTTTGTATTGTAAGTTCAAATATCATGACAAGAAAAGGAACAATAACAATAGTAACAGTAAGGAAAAAATTTTGACATCAGGTGCTCCCCAAATCCCTGTACATAACACTGTATGTTTGTCAATATCCCAAGGTCACATGGTCCAACTCTTGAGAATTGCCATGCTTAAGGATATTGGATCTGATCTCTAACCCTAATTCCATGTTCCATCTCCCAAAGTTTATTTAATGTAAATCATATCAATTTCAAAGATTTATAAAAGTACAAATTATTACCAATAGCAGTAGTACTAGTAGTCTTATTGATCAGGTTATTATGGATGATTAGATTGTCCTGGTATATAAAACTATGCATTAAGTCTAATTCATTTTGACAAATGTGCTGAACATTCATACTTTATTTTTCCAATAATTTTGGAACTCCTTTAAAATGTTTGGGAATAATTCAGCCACAGAAGTATTTTATCCTTAATGTAGACTCCAAATGTTCTTCCACTTCCTCCTTTGCATCCTGGTCAGGCATGTGGTAGAGGTTTCATGATTGAGATTCATCCCAGGGAAGATTCAGTTCACACTTAAGCGCCTGAGGGAAGGTACCTCCAGCTGAATCAAATTGGTCAACGAAGGTCACCACAGAAGCTTATGGATGTTGAACAAAGCTGTATCAGGTGGTCGCTGATGAAGCAGGAGTATGGATGTTGTTAATGTCACACATTGCTAGGCAATCACAATTCCCATACCAATGAACCTGGAGAGTGTGTGGTGACCATAGCAGAGGTGCAGGTTTCTCCTTTAAGCAGATTCACCTGTGTTTCTGGGAACTGTTTCTCAAAGTTTACACTGGGACCACTTATAATAGTCTCACAAAGTTATTTCGAGCTGCTTAACGTTCTTTTAAACTTCCTTTCATGTTTAACAGTGTAAAATAAAATTCTCCTTACAATAAAGTACTTTAAAACAGATAATGCTTTATGTTTTGCAATACAGAGGACTGAATCCAGGGTGCTCTCCCAGTGTGCTATTCCCCAACCACTTTTTATTTTTTATTTTGAAACAAGGTCTCCCTAAGTCACCTCAAACACAATTGTCCTACCTCAGCCTTCTGAGTGGCTGTTTTTAAAGGCATGTGACAAGTGTGTCTAGTCAAGAGTGTTTGTTTTAGTCTATATTTTTAATAGGAAGATAGTTTGACATTAAAGAGTAGGTTTGTTGATATTTCTCACATGTAGTTTGTTGATATTTCTTTCATATACTCTTTCAGTCACCACATCAAAAAAATTATGTCCTTGAAAGGCATTAATAAATAAAAATGCTTAAATACATTTTAGGATCTAAAATTGTATAAGAATATTAATTATTATTACTAGAATGTTCTTTTGAGGAACTAATATTTAAATAAAACAATAAAACTTTATTGATATATTCCAAATCCATCAGTTATGAAGTTAATCTGTCATAGTGTGTGCATTACAGAGGCTTTGACCAGATTTTTTTTAATCTGAGTTTGCCTCATGTAAGAGATAAAACTCCATAATTTCTGAAAAGTACATTTAAAAAAAGGGATTTTCTCTACTGTGTGTGTGTGTGTGTGTGTGTGTGTGTGTCTGTGTGTGATGTGTCTATCACCTGGGAAGAAGATGACAGAAGCAGATAGAGCTAAAGGAATTTTCTAAAAATAAAATGCATTGCAGAAATCTCTGCAATCTTCCTGGGAGTGCCAAAATATCAGTGCATCAGTAGCCAAGGGATAAAAAGGGTATAAAAATTCCATTTCCTTAAACTCCACACTTCCCTGGAACAATGCAGAGAAGATAGCGGTACTGCCAAATAAGACTTTAACTTGAAATGCCAAAGTCTCTCAAAAGCAGTAACAAAGAGGATATTTTAGGGCAGAAGATCAGCAATTCCTCAGTCTCTCATGTTTCCTTTTCTTATTTATGTGATTGCTAAAGCTGGAAATAATGAATTTGGAAATTGGATTCAAATATAAGAAAATGGAGTATTTTAAATCATAATATCAGAGGCACATCACCTGTCTGTTTTCTCCCTAATACTGCTTTTAGGCATCTATCCATTTATGCATTCTAATTCAAACCTGCTCTTTTATAAAGCCTTCTTCGGCTCAGCAGAAAATTCTTCTGCTTATCACAGGAACTATGGCATCTATTTATTACAATTCTTACATACCAGCCTTAGAGAACCCCAAATAACTAGAGCAATGATGTGAGGTCCAAGTCTCTCTCCTTCCCAAGAACAACCACTGGAATAAGGGGCAGGTCTTTGCAAAATATAATTATAAATATATGACTAAGAAGCAGAATTTAAATCCTTCGTAACGTGTTCTCTTTCATGACATCATTTAACTCATAACCATCTCCTGTGGGTTTTCCATCTCTTTATTTGAATCTCATCCAATTGTTACATACTCCATTTTAACATTTTAATGCTTTCTGTCCGTTTCCTTAGGAGTTGGACAATTATATGCTCATTCACAGAGCTTTCTATCAGAGACAGTTTCAAAATATGAATGGTGACTCCTAATAACTATCTCACAGTTGTCCAGCAACTGGATTTCTTTATGTCAATGTGATCTGCCCATACAAGTTTTGACTAAAGCCTAGGAGCGTGTGTGGGGTGCTTTTTTGTATAGATTTACAGTTCTTTCTAGATAAATTTTAATTTAATGGGGTCTAAGGCACACAATGATCATGTGTATGAAGTTCAACTCACTTCTGAATAATTATAAATAGCATTCATGTGCAATGTGAATTATTCACTAACCCTAAATTCCTTATGCTTTGCAGTTTGATAAGCTTTGGCTTTCCATGAACTCTCAGCAAATATTTCCCACTGTATTTGAACTGTACTGTAATCTTCACATTATTGTCTGTCTTTCCACTAGGCAGAGATTTTGAAGGTCAGAAATTTTTATCTCTAGCATTGCAACTATAATTTAGTCTGAAATATATGTTAACTGAAATTTAATAAAATAAACTCATTTTCTCTAAATTTGCTTAGGTATTTGTTTAGTGACTATGCCATGTAGAAAAACTGAGAAACGAGAGAGAGACACAGAGAGAGACAGAGAGAGAGAGAGAGAGAGAGAGAGAAGGCAGGACTCCTTTAGAAATTTATTTTGGAATTGAATTTTGACTTATTAATGTCTTCCTAGTCCTTTATTTTCAGAATTATCATATTGTTTTCTTTTTAAGGGAGATAAGCTGTGATGTGTGTTTACCCTGCATATTTAGTAGAGCCATTAGGACTCAGGCAGAGGGAACTTCATGCTGAGACTGTACCATTCCTTCTTCTCCCCTGGGGGAAGATTAAATATGGCATGCTACCTTTGTGGATACTTAATCATCCCTTACACATTTAATACATTCTCTGAATAAAACTCATTCCCTTAAAGAATTTTTAGTCCAATTATAAAGTTCGACTGACACTTCTCAACATAGATTAATAGTATGTTGAAACTGAAAATTTCCCAAAATATGTTCTTCATTGTTTTCACTCTTTACCTCCAAATTCTGCTTCCAATTGCTGGCTGAGCATCTCTCTGACTTCACACATTTGAGCAACTAATTGCTTGCATTAAAAAGGAAAGAGTCCATCCATATTTCTCATCTATGTCAAGTATATTTCTTCTCTCTCTCTTTTTTTTTTATCTATTTCTTTGTGTCAGATGTGCCCCTTTCCACACAAGACCCCTCTCCCCTCCCTTCCCCTGACATATCATTTTTTCTGGAATAAAACCAGTGACTTTTATAACTTCCTATCCTTGATCAAACCTGTCCTCTCCAGGCACTTCCTTCCTGAATAAAAATCATTACAATTGCTTTTCTCTTCATTATCTCCACCAGTTTTTATTTTTTCTTTTCTGTTCAATGCCTAATTATTTTCCTAAAATATTGAATTAATATTTATCGATTCTGAAGAAATTTGGCAACTTCTTTAACAAAAATTAATGCATCTGAAGCTTTGCCTTCTGTATTTTATGGTTAGTATTTTTTAGCACCAAGGATGTCACAGTTACACCAGAACACCTCTCCATTTTCAAGTTTTCTCTTTAAAATAATAACAATAATATTAATAATTTGAGGTCATCATATTGACTGTAAAATGCCTTCAAATATGTTTTTCTTTTCTTTTTCTACTTTATTAGAGGAACTTGTGTGAATAGATCCTATGTGGAGCACCAAGATATGAAATAGATAAAGACAAAGTACACTCATCGGAGCAGAGGCTGATGAGACTGAATCTCTTTTGTTTCACATGAAGAGTCTCCTGAAAGACCATCATAAAATGGTAGGGTTTTTTAGAGTATGTTTCAGAAAATATTTTTTAAAAGCAAATGACATGTTACTTAAAGAGTTATGAGCAATCAATAACATATTCAGAAACAATTTAGAAACTACTTCGAAAAATAAGCACAAAACAGTTACTTTTGGTAATTACATGCTAGAAATTACCCACAAACACTGAATTAGTGACTCCTGAACTACTGCTCCAAATACTCTAAATATGGAAACTTTGAAAACAATGAGTGTAGACTATAATCACTTTTGTTTGTCAGGAATAAAATGTAGTATGTTTGATGTTGACATATTTTCAGTGTGGACACCACCTTAATGCAATTTTATCTGACTTCTTATTCTTAAGGGAATGCAAGCTGAAGCATGAGCAGAGGAAGTACAAGTTAGTTCAGAAATGCTCTCTGACTACCGTCAAATTGATTTTTTTTCTTTACATAATAGTTATTGCTTAATGATACAGAATTAAACATATTCTTGCAAAGCATGAGGAATACAAATGGTTAATTGATGATAACCTGCAAGTCTAACTATTAGAAAATAAATGATTAAAAGTGTGTTCTAGTTGTTCATTTCAGGATGTTATGAAATTTAGATTAATTTACTTATTCACTAAATTTATGGGACTGAACAATTTTACAAAACTTAAACACAGAATTTTTGGTAGCTACCATGTATTATCTATTGTGCTAGACTACATATTTAACCAATAAACTATTTTTAGATATTTAGATGATTTCTACATTTTGCTAATTCAAAGACTACTATAAAACTTCTATAATCTTGATTCCAGATGTTTAGCATAGTGTTTCTTTAGGATACAGTCCTACAGGTAGGATTCATAATTATATCAATCAGGTTCTCACCAGTACAATAAAATCTATGCCCAGATGGTTCAATACAGAACATTTAAAATTAGAAACTAGTTACAAATCTATTTTCAAGAAACTGTTTCAGAGAAAAATGGGATAGTGAGGGAAGTCAGAAATTAACAACAGCTTGTAGCTGGTATCCCCATTTGGTTTAAAGGACAAAAAGGAGACAGTATTACTGTCATCCAAGAATTGGAGCTGGCTGCTGGGTGGGAGCTGGAATCAGCCTGGACAAAGCAATGGGGTTTGAAGTCACAAAGATTTCCAGTCAGAGATAAGGGTAGCGATACTCAAGCTTCTCTGTCTGCTTGCAGTCTCCCATCAATGCTTCTCCTTGGTTCAACTTACTGTGAGAGAAGAGGGGAGAAGAGAGCAAAATAGATACATAAGAAAACAGGTGAGTGCCCTCAAAGCCCTTCCAAGGGTTTGAAAACCCTGAAGGTTTTGTTACTATGCATTTAATCTTCTTGCAAATTTGCTTAAAAAATGACTAAAACAATTTATAAAATCCCATAAGTAAAATATAAGAGATGTAATTTATCTCTACACTTACAATATTTATAAATATTATTTTGTGTTTTCTTTTACATATTGGTCAACGAAGAAGGCAATTTCACTTCTATTTTCATAATTTTTGATGATTACTGTTTTGGCTTAATGTTCTCTACTTTTTTGCAGACTATTATGTCTCCCAGTAAAGTCCTTTTAGCTCTCTTCATATAGGCCCTGAAATTTCTTATTAAATTTGTACTTAGATTGCTTTTGTGAGTGGGTAATTGCCTTCCTTTTCTACTTTCTAGTAGGTTATTATTTTTTAATTATACTCTTAATTTTTAACAAAATCAGACCTTCATAAAAGTTTCAAAAATATTTTAAAGAGCTTTAAAAATAACTTTACTTAAGTTCACCTATTTTTCCTTCATTTTGCCCATTTATTTATTTATTAATTTAGAAAACAATAGCTAGTAAGTTGCAAATATCAAGCACTGCCACCCTAAATATTTGCCAGGTTTCTTAGCAAGAATGTTACCTGACATAACCACAGAACAGTTACCAAATTTAGGAAATTTAGCATTGTTAAAATTATTATCCATTTTGAAGTTATGCTGATTTTTGCAGTACCTTTCTTTAGAGTATCCCCCATGTCCAACCTAGATAATGTCTCTTATTTAGTATAATATTGATGTTTCTGAAATGGAGAGGCCCATGATTTTGTACTAAGACCCCCAATTTGGATTTATCACTTCTTCATGATTATAATTTTATTTTATGTTACTTTAATTTTTAAACAGTCTCAAACTTTCAGAAATCTCTAAATATAGCACAGGGAAAATTTTTTCCTCAGCTGCCAGAGAATTGTCCATAGCATGTCTCACCATCTCTGATGTAATTGAGTGCATAGTTTCTGTAAAAAAAGATATTCTATAGAACAATAGTACAAGTAGCCAAATAAATAAATTGACATTAATACAACTCTACCAATGTTAGGAGGAAACTGTGTCCCCCTTAAATTTTATATTAAATCTTGAACCCCTGATGTGACTATTTTTGGAGCAAGAGTCTTTAGGGATGTAACTAAAGTTGCATCAGGACTATAAGGGTGGAGACTTAATCCAATAGAACTAAGGTTCTGACAAAAAGAGGAAAATACCCATAATGGAAATACAATGGAAATACAATGTCAGGTGCAGAGAGAAGGTGGTAGTGGTCCACAAACCAGAGAGAGAGCCTCCCAAGAAACTGAGACTATGGTAAAATGGACTTCTCCAAAACTATAGGAAAATCGATTTCTGTTGTTTAAACTAGAGAAACTTAAACACTGATGGAAAAGGCCTACCAAATTATGGAAGGTTATCAGCTTTATTTAAAGTAGACTTATTTTCAATACCAATCATTTCTACAAAATTTCCTTCATAGCCACATCCAGACTTGCGCTTGTCTAGACAACTGGGTAATGTTGCTTAGCCAGTTGACATAAAATTAAGCATCATGTTTTTTTTTTCCTCTTTTGTAACAATGAAAAATATGACTTCATTTTTGATGTAGTTATTTATTTGATCACTTCCTCTGTGTGTTTCCAGTCTTCCATTGCTGAGAGTTGACTTCTGCATACAAATATGCTTCTTACTCAAACTGTGTTGACACCTCTATGCAGAGATGACCTCTTGTACATACACCCTGCTGATACTGCTCAGGCATTGACACCTTATTCTGGATTGTCCCATAGTGATAACATCTTCCTAACTCTGCTTAGTGCTCAATATCCTACCCAAGACCATCTTTTCAAGAAGACCCATTTCACAAGCACTGAATATCCTTTGAGAAACTGAAAACACAAAAGAACCTTGATTAGACAGTATGAAACAATAACACAGTGACTTAATAATTGCAGCAAACAGCCTACCACAAACTCCACAGCAGTTGATCCAGAATGGTTAGAACTTGGTTAATAACTGCCAGCTTCCTATATTTTATCCTCACCTCACTTAAAACTCAGGACCAATTAGGAGAAAACAAATGTGTTCCACAAAGCAATCACACAAGATGCCATGATTCTAGTGAACCCACCTTCCAATTCCTATGCCAACAACTTTCAATATAAGCAAATCTGAAGCTTTTCAATTTTCCACTAAAAAAATTTCCCACTCTCCTTGACTTTGAGTTTCTGTCAAATGCACATGATGATGACCAAATCCCTTGTATTAACAAGCTCTGAATAAATAGCCTGTCTTTCTTCTCATCAGAGTGGTCTTTATTTCCACAGCTTTCCTGGAGGTTGCTCTGGGACACACTGTGCTCTGCCTATTACTGTGGATTCCATCCTTCAACCAGGCTCAGTAGCCATGGTGATCCATTGTGCCTTGTGGTTTGTTGAGTCTGCACTGATGTGAAAGTACAGTGCCAATTTGACCCTCATGGCTTTGCACTGTGAGTCTTAGCTCAATTTGGCATTATAGTTGTGTTAGTGTTTCCCTGTTTTTTTTTTATTATTATTATTTTTGTTTTTGGCATGCTTAGAGGAATCAGACAATTCCTTTTTATTCTTCTTTGTGTTCTCCCTCCATGCCTCTTTCTCTCTCTCTCGTGCTTCTATTTTGCATTGAAGTGTCTAAATGTGGTGCTTGTCATAGGAGGAGAATCCTAACGTGAAACACAGTCATTGGCCCTAAAAGCCTTTTGTTCAAGCTGGCCTCACAGTACAGAGAACTATTGTTTCTCCCTAGACAGATGCCAATTTGACATACCTCACTGGAAATCATCACATAAATCCTGCTTGCTGATGTAACAAACCATCACACATTGAATGTTTAATTTATCTTACACCTCTGGTGGTCAGAAGTCAAAAATGAGTTTCACTGCTAAAGTCAAGTGTCATTGTTTCATCAGAAGGCATTGGAAGAGAGCCCATTGTTTTGTCTTTTCCACCTTCTAAAAAACAATTGCCTGGTCTATTCTATCATATTTAAAGGCAATATGGAAATACTCCATCTCTCTCTCCCTAACTCTGACACCCTTGGTTCTCTTTCACATTAATGAGAATAATTAATTACATTGGGCCATTCTATGTAATACAAAATATCTCCCCATGTCCATAACATTACCATAGTCACATCTGTAAAGTCTCTTTTGCCACATAAGGTAATATGTTCACAGGTTTGAGAGATTAAGATGCTGACATCTTTGGGGAGCCAATATTGTATAACACAATCATAAATAAGAACAGATGAGCCAGGTATGGTGATAGTGACCTATCAGCCCAGCAGCTTGGGAGGCAAAGAGAGGAGGCTCATGGTTCAAAGTCAACCTCATAAACTTGGTGAGAATCTAAGGAACTTAGAAACAGGATCTCAAAATAAGAAATGAAATGGGCTGGGGCTGTGACTCAGTGGGTTAAATGCCCCTGGGTTCAATCCCCTGTACCAGAAATAACAACAACAACAAAAAAACTAATGAGTTACTTCTTCTCTATTGATTTTATTGCTGTTAGTCTAAAGTTCTTGCTGCCTAGAGAGTGTTCTTTCTGGTTTCTTTCCTGCTAGAAGATGAGGATTGCAGATGATCAGATCTAAGCTGGGAGGTGACTATTGGGTTATAGGCCAAATACCCAAAGTGCATAAGCATCACCTTTGATAGGCTATAGCTAGTTCTCATGGGATCATCTACTTTTAAACCTAAATTTAATTCAAAATCATCTCCTCCAGCAAAAATGAATTCTTCTTGTATGCATTGTTCTTGCAATATAATGCTTGCAGCCATCTCTCTAAGTGGCCGAACTCTTCCAAGAATGATTTAAGCCTCCTATTGCCACTCCTGGGTACATTTGTCTTAAACAAAATTATTCATATGAAAATTACCTTAGAAGAGAGTAGAGGATTTCCAAGGCTGAATGCCAAACATTTATTTGTTTATTTATTTATTTATTTATTTATTTATGTATTTACTTATTTATTTTTATGTGGTGCTAAGGATTGAAACCAGTGCTTCATGTGTGCCCGGCAAGTGCTCTACAACTGAGCTACAACCCCAAGTTGATATATATCAACTTGGACACATACTGATTTTGAACATCAGCCCCTCAACATTTATTCCAATGGTGTACAATGGCTTCCAAACAATATTCTAATTAAAAAAATTTTCATGAAATAATCTTAATATAAAAAATGATGGGCAATTCAAAAAATTAAGCAAAAATGTGTCCCTATTAAATATTCCTAATCTCTGTACTCCAACTGATGCCCTTCATCAGTTCTCCTGATACTTAATTACCCATCTCAGCTCTCTCCTTCTTCATATTTCTTGACTCCTCCCTCTCCTCCTTCTCCAAATGTTTCAAATCTTCCATAACAACCATCCTGAGACCCACAAAGGGCAAACTGCCTTTAAATTTCCATTATCCCCAAGATCAGGCACTGAGGAAACTGTAGAATTTAAAGCCTGGACCCAAGCTGAACTGAAGCTATGATTAAAAACTTCCCCAGAACAGTAGAATGAATCTGTCCTAATTTTCCTATGTACATATTTGAACGCACCACAGTGATTCTCACCTTTATGTAAATCCACAAGGCACCAATTTTTAAAAAAAATCTACAATACCAGAATGACCATAAGAATAGAGGGAAGAGAACATGATTGGGGAGAGAGGGAAAGGAGAAGTATGGAGAGGTATGGGAAGTGAATTAGAGCAGATTATATGCTATGCTTTTATAATTATGTCAAGATGAATCCTAATGTCATGTACAACTAAAAATAACTAGTAAAATAAAGAAAAATTCTGCAAACACAGATAAGACCAGAAACTTTTCACAGAAGAATTAAAATTGTTTTGTAAGCACACAATCTAGGGTTAGTTGATACATATCAACTTGGACACATACTGTTTTTGAACATCAGACATTGAATTAAAGATGGCAAAAAATGGATTGGACTGACTCAGAAAGGCAGCTGCAGAGATCTCCTTTCTGCAATTAGTCTGAAGTTGAACCAAAGACTTGAAAATTGCTACAACATCTCCTAAAAATCCCATCAGAAATACTTCCAATACAAATCAATTGAACTTTAATGAATAATGAAAATAGAGAAAGGGTAAACTCTGGGAGAATTTCAGGAGAGAATAGAAAATAATGTTTGATACCATTTAAAATTTAAGGAAGTCAATGTAACATCAGCTCTTTCATCACACTTGTCAATTAAAATAAAGCTGAATTGTGGACCTAAGTGAGAATGGAAGTTAGAAAATCGTATATCTCAGTTACCTGAAATACAGCACCTCACAGAACATCATAAAAGAATTTTCAAACCCAAACAATATAGGGTTCACCTGTGGCTTTGCAAACTCCTAGATGGCCTACTTCACAATGAACTGTGTATTGGGAGGGGGTTAGTAAATATTATAAGGGAGCACTGGAAAAATAGATACGTCTGACAAATGAATCGCCAAACTGGGTGCAGTGGCACACAACTGTAATCCCAGTAACTTGGGAAGCTAGGGTAGGAGGATTGCAAATATGAGGCTAGACTCAACAATTTAGTGGGAGCCCTTATCTCAAAATACAAAGTTTAAAAAGGACTAGGGATATGGGTCAGTAGTAAAATGCTCCTAGGTTTAATTCTAAGCACCAAAACCAAAATCAAGCAAACAGAAAAGAAAAAGTAACACACAAGAAAATCCCTTAATTTAGTCCCATGAACATTCTCTAAGTAAAGAAAAGCTTCCAATATTCTCAACATCCTATTTTGCCCTTAAACACTCAAGTAGTCTACATATACAAAGCTGGTCTCACTAATTCATAGAAGTTATGGGCACTACTCTTTCCACGTTAAGACCTGTCACCTTCACTCACCTTCTTCCTCACTTACCTATAACCATACACATAGATTTTTCTTCTCTCCAGTCCCATAACTGTAACTCTTGGGGACCTGACTGAAAAACATGCATTCCTTCTCTGTGATTCCACCCACCTAAATTTAATGAAGTACTTCATATCTGGAATTGTGGTATTCACTGAACACAAGAGGACTATTTTTCAAGGTTCCACTTGTATTCATAGTTAAATTGTCTCTACTCTGTGTGTACATTTCCTTCTCCATTATACTTCATACATTCCCTAGATAAGGATTTTTGATAGTGTGCCTGTCATTGTAGGGAATCAAAATTCCAGTAATACAAAAACAAATCATTAGAGCAAAACCTGTTAAAGTTTAAGCATATTCTACAAAGTTTTATAAAAATTTTCCCAAGAAGTAAAGGAAAAATGTAAAAGAGTTGAGCTGTACATTGAATGGCCTTCTAATGCTCCACACTAGCATTTTTATCCCCTCCCACTCCACAAGCAAAGAAGCACAAAGTACATATGTATCAATTGATATATATTTTTCAAGGCCTTGGGGTCATCTAAAAAGTCATTATCCCTCACTTTGCAGCAGAACTCAGGCCCAATCCATCCTGTCATCAGTTCTTCCTGAAGCAGCCTCCTTCACCCTATTGCATCTTCCCTCAGAGTGCTTCAGAGGAGATGGTCAACACATTGTTACCTTCCCCTAGGGAGGATGGCAATACACCTAGCCTGTCAACCTTCAAGGGTTCATTGAAACACTCCTCTACTTTTCTAAGTTCCTCAATCAAAATGGAAAATATTTAAACTGACCTGGTGATTGAATTCTGGTAATGTATCCATGATCCATTTTGTTCAGAAACAATGTAAATGGTTAATATGATCCTCTCTCCTTGCTCTGTGTATTACGAGAAAGTTGCTGAGACTAAATTACGACTTTTCTCAAACAGTTTATTATTTATAAAATGCTTATTCTAAAGAGGGAAAATGACTCTCTGTCAAAAAGTAAATACAGACCAAATTTATCAAAAACCTCTCACACAATGATAATTGAAGGTTATAACTTTAACTTATATTTGAGAAAATACATACTAATTTTTTTTTCTGGGATTTTGACACTTCTTTGTCAACTTAATAATATTGGGGTAAGAGACCTTATTGTTTGAGGATAATCTCTTTCTCTAGGTATCACTCAATACAGAAAATGTCATACTGTCTGCTTGTGAGTTAATGACCTGACAAGTTTTTGGGGTCTTAACTTCACAGAAACCATGAACCTATTACTTATTAGAACCCTGCCCTTTGACCTGTTTGTTGTGTATCTGCTTTGTCTTAGGGAAACAGCTGGCACATCTGTAACTGTCAATGCTTCTGCTGGACTAGCTCTAGGGTCTTCAGTTGTCCTCATGGTGCTTTATACAGTGTGGACATTATACTCAATTAGAGCAAGAATGTTCCCATTTCAATCAACTGATGGTTCTATTGCTCTTCCCCTCTCACATCATGATTCATCACAGCACTATCTCAAGTTCTGCCTGTCTTCTGCCCCTCCAAAAGAAGGGAGATCTCATAAAAGTCTTATCTCTGGGAATTTTCTTTAGAGACCCCTTTGAGAATCTCAAACTAACATGATGTTTTGATGAATCAAAACTTAAAGGTGAACCTGGATGCCATAAATAATTTAAGATTTTCTTTAAAATATTGTCCTCTACTTAAGACAAAATTGGATTGTAGGGCAGAATTACACTTAACTATGTAGTCAACTGGTGGAAGACTTGGAAGACTCAGAAAATAAACATGCTCAGATGGACTTTCTCATAGTAAAGGGAATTTGATATGTTTTGGCAACACATAGGAGTTTTAAATTGCTGGAAAACCTATCCAAAAAGGATAACAAAGGAACATTTAGGGAAACTAATTTCTAGAACGAAGGTGATTATAAAGCTTGAAAGAAAACAAGGTAGACTATCATTATGACAGACAAGCAGACATAACTGAAGTTATGTCTCTAACTGAGTCCCCAGAGGATAAACACCTAGAGACATTCAGTGAGGCTATTGGAAAATAGAGACCTCAGAAGAAAACTGCTCTTGCATCTCATTGGAAGAGATCTTATTAGATATATCAATAGATATAGCAGTAAACCTTTGCAGAGTCAGTCCTTGTGTTTTACCAGGCAAACAAATAATTCACAAATCTATACAATTAGAAGGCCAATCCAACAAATGACCTAAAATTGAGGATTCACAGGAATCCTGTAGTCACAGTCAAACTTTGGAATTATATGTTACCCAAGAAGAGAGGAAAAGATTGATGACCTGTATATTCAACAACTTTCATGATCCCTATCTAAATTCTGCTTTGTTTTTCATCTCTTCTCTTAAATTAATGAATTTTCTTAAATTCCATCTCTCTTCTTAAATTACTAATTTTCAATAGACTCTGGTATTTGTTCATTCTTAATATTCCTTTTCTTAATATCTTTTCTTACATCTTCACTATAATCATTGGATCAGAAAATGCTCATCCTAATCCCCTTCAGATTCTCTCAAAGAATTCTACTGCCTTAATCTTTCTGACTTATGTATAGGCCATTCATAGCTATACCTCCTTTTAAAAAATACTGGGCAATTCCAATTTCATCATACAAAACCACAAAGAATTACAGGCGATGATGTTTCCACTTGAATCTCCATGAACAAATGACTTCAAAATAAATTAACCTCTGACATTTCTAGTTCCTGTCTCCCAGAAGAAAAATCATTACAATCTATTGATCAAACTCCAAGTAATTTTACATTTGAACCCAACAGCCTTAATAAGATAATGAACAGATTATCATTTGAATCAAACTAATAGAGGTCTGAGTATGTAATCCTGCATATGAAAAGTCTTGGATCCAACTTTGGATAAGAAGTAAGTGGTTTTTTCTGGATCTCCTTGTATTCATACTGAATACTAGTTTCTTTGTAAGCAGAATGCATAGTCCTGCTTGCCTCAGAGTTACACCTCATGCACTTTAGGAAGAATAATTTGAGACTACTGAACACAAAAAGAAAAATTCTGTAAATCACCAAGTCTGAACATTCTGAGTCAGTTGTGAGTCAAAAAAAAAAAAAAAAGAAGAAGATAAATAAATGTCCACACTTGATTATATAAGCTCTCTACATGGGGAAATCAGTGACACAGTATGAAAAATTCAGACAAGCATTCCAAGGATGAAAAAACTGCAAGAAATTATTACTATCCCTTGCAGAAGTTATTAATGATGCCACCTCTACCTTAGGTGGAATACAAATCAGTGTCAAGTCAGTGACACATGTAGTGATGCAGAACACATTTGTCTAGTTACGTGTTGGCTAGTCATGGTGGTATCTATGCAGTTGCTAATAATTCTAATACTTTTACCAATGAGACTAGCATAAGGGAACAGATTATACATTGCCTCCAGGAAAAAAACTTCTACTCTCTATGTTTTATTATTATGATTCATGTGACAAATTTTCTTAGCCTAGATGGGGCAATTGAGTCCCTCATTCTAAAGCATCTTAAAAACGCCTCTCTACCCATCTTTGCCCCAGTCTTATGTCAGTCCTTGCTTCACCATACTGAGCTGCCTCCACTGCCCTCTTCAGCTGGTAGACTAGGCACTTCTGCAATCACTTACATATGGGAATTCTTCTAATCATTCTTGGTCTCCATATCTAGCTCTAGGAAGCTGTGGCCTTACTCTATGCCTTAGTCCTAACTACTTGTTTTAGAGTTGAATTGTTCAGGAAGGGAAGGGAAGAGAAGGTACTAAAGAATAGTGAATGGAAGAGCTATTATTTGTTGATACTAGAAATTTATATGTGTGATATTGTAACTTTCTCTGTGCAGCTAAACAGACATATAATATTGGAGTCCAGGTGAGTTCTCTTGCACTACATTCCTGTCACCAGCTTTCTAGGCTTCAGAAAATGTTACATACACTATCACCCGGACCCCCTAATATTGCAGTGTGATTCATCAATCTGTGAGTCCTCAAAATTTCTCAGAGGAATTTCTCTAAGCTCTCCTGCCCTACCTCCTGCCTCAGAGAGCAGAAATCCTCCAATGCTGAGGAGGGGATTTTTTTCAGGTCTCCATCCCTCAGTCTTTGCTCAATAAAAACCTGATGTACCTTATATAGGTATTCTTCATATCTGCTGATACACCTCGCTCTTAGGCCTAAAAATCAGGACAGGTATGACTAGTTTCATTCCATCACAAATATGGTGTGCATCTTTTTCCTGCAATTGTTTCAGGAATAAGTGGGTCTCCTCTCTTCCAAAGAATTTGCCACTTGCTGAAGTTCAGTTTATTTGGGTTTCTTTGCATGTTCAATTCTTTGATGTGGTTTTAAAAACCCACATCATTTCTTACTTTATTATACTTGGTGATTAGAATTAGAATAATATCTTTTATGCTTTCCTTAGCTAATGTTGAAAAGGGAATCCTCATTAATATTTATTTACCTTTTTTAAAGTAATAAATGTGCTTGTAGTTGTCAATCTGAGATGTGTGGCAGCTTCATACACTTAATGCCTAGAATTCATATATATAAACGCAGAACTAACTTGATTCTTTTTTTTAAATTTTAATGACTGAATTTTGATTCATTGTACACAAATGAATATGACTTTTCAATTCTATGGTTGTGCATGATGTAGATTCACACCATTCATGTAATCATACATGTGCATAGGGTAATGATGTCTGTCCAGTCCACTATCTTTCCTTCCCCTACCCGTTCCCACTGCATTTCCCTCTACACAATCCAAAGTTCCTCCATTCTTCACTTACCACTCCCAACCACCCCCTACACCCATTATGTATCATCATCCATTTATCAGAGAAAACATTTGGCCTTTGTTTTGGGGATTGTCTTATTTCACTTAGCATGATATTCTCCAACACCATCCATTTACCAGCAATTGTCGTAATTTTATTTTTCTTTATGGTTGACTAGTATTCCATTGTTTATATATACCACAGTTTCTTTATCCATTTATCTGTTGAAGGGCATCTAGACACAATCTAGCTATTGTGAATTGAGCAGCTATAAACATTGATGTGGGTGCTTTACTGTAGTATGCTGCTTTTAAGTCCTTTGGGTATAAACTGAGGAGTGGGATAGCTGGGTCAAATGGTGGGTCCATTTCAAGTTTTTTGAGGAATCTTCATACTTCTTTCCAGAGTAGCAGCACCAATTTGCAACCCTACCAGCAATGTATGAGTGTGCCTTTTCCCCCATATCCAGTCCAATACTTGTTATTGCTTGTGTTCTTGATAATAGCCATTCTAATCCAGGTGAGATGAAATCTTGGGGTGGTTTTGATTTTGTATTTCTCTAATTACTAGAGATAATGAGAAATTTTTCATGTATTTGTTGATCACTTGTATATCTTCTTCTGTCAAGAGTCTGCCCAGTTTCTTAGCCCATTTATTGACTGGGTTCATTGTTTGTCAAGCAGAGATATTTGACAGATTCATACACCTAATGCCTAGCATTCATATATTTAAACACAGAACTAACTTGATTCTATATTGCTTATTGAATGCAATTTTTATTCTTAAACTTAGATTTTTTTTTGACTTTATGGTCACACAACAATTCTTTTACATACTATTCTTCAAGCACATTCTATTCACACTGTTTTTTTCTTCTGTCCTACAAAAGTATTTATAGCATTTTAAAACTTTTTTCCTTATTATGATGTTACAGATTGAAATTTTATTATTCATGAACCAGTTCTCCAAACTGTGTATGCTGATATTTCTCTTGTATGCTCTCCTTTCATCATTTCTTGCATCTAAATTTTTATTAAACATCCCTCTACAACCAATGTACATATAAACTTAGTTTCAGTATTTATCATATTAATTACATTCTATTCTTTCTTCCTTTAATATTAGTAGTTTTCTTTTTCAATAAATTCTTTGTTTTCCAAACTCTATTTGGGGGTTATAATGTGCTTGTTACTTCCATGTTTCATTTTAAATAAAGTTAACTATGTTTATGGCTAACTTCCCATTACATGCACAGACAAATATAGAAGAAATCTGTTTACTATTACAGTGTTTATTGCAAGAAACAATTTTACAAACTTTTATGACATACCTAAAAGCAGATTATTTTATAAACAAACATTGATTCATAACTCATGTTTGTGTTTATTTGTTGATATTATTTCCAATGTCGAATTATATATGAACTATCCATTTTGAAGAATTTACTACACCTAAGGACTCCAGAGATGACTAGACATTTAGTTTCTATAAGATACAATCTATTTTCTATATAGAATTATACACCTCACCAATACTCATGTTAGTGAGAATTTGCTCCTAGCTAATTTTTGGTTATTACATATAATTTTTTTGGCAGGGGTACTAGGGCTTGAATTTGGAGTCACATTTCCAGCCCTACTTTTTGTTTTATTTAAGGACAGAGTCTCACTGAGTTGCTTAGCACCTTGCTGTTCCTGAGGCTGGCTTTGAACTCATGATCCTCGTGCATCAGCCTCCCGAGCTCCTGAGATTACAGGTGTGAACCACCGTGCCTGGCTGGTTATTACATATAATTTTTAATGACAGTTTTTCAAACAAATTATCACATGCATGCTTTTTTGAAGATTATATCCATAGAATATAATACTAGGCATAGAACTATAAAGTGAAGGAACTTTCAAAAGTATTTGATGTATTTTCCAAAATTTCTCTGTAGAAAAGATGGTTGATTTAAATTTATGAAAATAGCTATGGGAGGGTTGAAATTAACTAGATATATTAATTTTTGATAACTAAATATTATTGATCATTATTACAAATTTGACAAAAATTATTTTATGATATATTGGGAAAATTTAAAATTCTGCATGATTATCATGGTTAAATATTTTCTAGTGTTCACAGAATATTTGCATGTCTAGGGTAATAAATCGAGTGTTCATAATATGTTCTGAGTTTTCTAATACAGATTTTTAATTTTCTTATTTAACAAACCTGCAGGAGGCACAGAGCGTATGTTCATTAAAATAATTAAAATTATTTCTGCTTTAATGGAAGTTCAATATTTTGACTAAAATAACTTCCTATCATTTTCTTATTTTAGTCTCTTGAACACTGCATGATCTGAAACAGATAAGTCAGCAAAACAAGACTTTCATCTATGTCTTTATAATTTGCAAATTACTTATAACATTGCTTAATATCATTTTTCCAGCAATACTTTCCCTCTCAGTTGCAAATCATGTTGATTTTGCTCCTACTTCTTGAGCTAAACAGCAAGAGAAGGGCTTAACCTTAAATTCTTATACCAAGATTTCTTCACTTGAATAGCCCTAAACAAGATATCCGTTTCTTTGGTAGTGCTTTAACATAAGTGGTGAGTACTTATCCTTTTTAGAAGATTCCCCTCAAATTCACTTCTCAGCAGGAAATTGCTCCATCCTTGGTCATTTATTTGATTTGAAATAGTTGACTTATTCAACTCTGATATTTCTGTGTTTATTAAGGATTGCCTACTATTTTGATTGATGTTCAGTTTGGTTTTTATTATCTCTGGAAAAAATGGAATTATTGACCATTATAGAAATTATCATGAAGCAAAAAAGTGAAAGGATATCAATTAGAAAAATTAGGATTAGCATAATGTACATTTGGTTTCCCCTGTTAAGTATTAATACATTTGCATGTTCTTTGTGCCAAGACTACTGTTTGGTCCCATTATTACTGAATTTATCCATGTAACACAATAAAAATATTTTATTACCTTGAATATTTTCTATGGCCTATAAGCTAAGAATGATTTTCAAATTTTAAAATTTCTCAGAGAATGAAGAATGGAGATTGAATTTGACTGGAAAAACCTAAAATATTTACTATCTGACATTTTACAGAAAAAGCATTTCAACCCGAGTACAGAGTGAGGCTTTTAACCTACTCATGATGGTGTCATAACTTCATGATTCAATTCCCTCCAACTCTGCACCAAAAATATACCAGTAATAAATGAAGTTTTAAGACAATCATTTTAACAGACTTTCATAAATTAAAATCTAATACTAATATATGCATGCAACAACAGAATATAACCTTAAGAGAGACTGTCTATGCATAGCTGTTTAAATACTTCTCCATTGCAGGTTATACCAAAATACATTTGTGAGCCAATAAACTAGAACCAGGCTACTATATATGAATACCTGTATTTATAGCAACAAGATTCACAATAGCTGAGTCTTGGAACCAGTGTAGGTGTCCACCCACAGTTAAGTGGAAAAAGAAAATGTGGTATATGCACACAATGGAGTTTTATTCAGCCATATAGAAGTATGAAATTGTGACATTTGCTGGTAAATGGATAGAACTGGAGAACATCATCCTAATTGAAATAAGCCAAACTCAGAAACTCAAAGGTCCTATGTTTTCTCTCATATGCAGAAGATAGAGAGAAAAAGGTGAAAAATGGATCCTGTGGAAAAAAAAAACAAGGGAGCCACTTGGAATAAAGGAAGATGATAAGGAAGAAAGAAGGGCAAGGGAAGGTTCTGGGGAGAGAAATTGATCAAAGTATGTTATGTGCATGGATGAATATGCCACAATGAATTCCACTGTTGTGTATAATTATTATGCATCAATGAATTAAAAGCAGCAGGATCCATCCTAGACCATAGCTTTCCGCTCAGAAAAAAATAAAATCCTGTGACCATTGTTTTCAGTTTTGGATTTGATAATTCATAACTAGATTGATGAGAGGAAATAGGCAGGAAATCATTGCAATAAAAGTGTCTAAGCTGCTATCTCATTCAGTCCCTAAGGATAATTTTGATGAGATAAGAAGACAGAGGCAGCCATGTAAGATGAGTTTCTGACTTGGTAGTCCTTAATAGAAAAGACAATGAGTTAAATCAGACTGAAGACAAAGACACAGAAACAATAAAAAATTTCAATGTCCAATAAAGACGAAAAGAAAGATAAAAACATTTCAACACAATTGAAAACAATACACGTGAAAAGAACAATGAAAAATGAAAGCATAAAAAATTATTGAAAAGATGAAAATACTGTCATATTCTGAATGACTTTTAAGTCATATCTCTTGGAATTCCTTAAAGTTATAAAGAATATGCTGTGAGCTAGTTGCCATGGCATAGCCTTATAATCCCAGTGACCCTGAGGCAAGAGGATTGCAAGTTCAAAACCAGCGTCAGCAACATAGTGAGGAACTAAACAATTTAGTGAGATCCTGTCTCAACATAATTAAAAAAATAAATAAATAAACAAGCAAGTAGGGCTGGCGATGTGGCTCAATGGTAAAGCACCCCTGGGTTCCTGGGTTTGATACCCAGTACCCCCCAAAAAAATGATATGCTGTGAATATTGAAAAAATTAAGGTTTATGAACCAAAAGAAAGAAGTGATACAAGAACAGATTTTACAAAGAGAATAAAAAAATCAAAGAAACCAAATAAATAATCTGTGTTGAAAAAACAGAAGGACATAGAAAAATGACCTCAATATATGTGATAAAATCTATTTTGAGAACTGTAGAGAGGTGAATTAGTTTGTTGAAATAGTTTTGAGAAATTACGTTATAATGCTGTCCTAATAAAAATGTGGCATGGGGAACAAACACCAGGGTTCCACTAGAGATTATTGAAAAGAATCTATACATAGATAATGTATTTAGGAAGCAACATTTTATGAAATAGTGGCTGAAAAAATCCAAGAACTGAATAAGTACTTGGCATATCGCCATAGAAAATGAGATCAAGTGCCAAACATGAATGAATGAGAAATAAGAAATCTTTCAAGGTTTATTCAGACGAGGAGTACCACACAGTGATATGAAGAGATTTCTGATAGGCATGAGCATATATACTCCATGTGGGAGCTGGTTAAGAAATCTGTGCACTCTTTGCTTTTGTGTTTGATGTGGGACTGATTACATGAACCAGCTAGTGCAAGGATCAAGAAAAGGATTTGAACCTCAATTGTGAAAAATCAAGAAAAGAATTAGATAAACTACACTTTATGAAAATAATATTCTATATCTGACTTGTCATCTCCAGCCTTAACCATGTGGCTGACCACAGGACAAACTGGCATTCTTTTCTAAGAAACTGCGCATTTGTGCCCATGTGACCCAAGATAGTGGAGAGATTGCATAAAAGGCAGAATAGCTAAGGGTCTTTATGCTTCCCAGGCCAAACAAGGAAGCTGGCAGATAGGTAACTTTATAGGTCCTGGTTGCTTACCCTGATTTGCATTTTTAAAAAGGAGAAAAAAGGCTCCTACTTCGCTATATTCCAATCCTATGGAAATTTCTCTTGTAACCATTTCTAGTTAGGAACAGCAAAGGGAAGATGGTCTAGGAAATGTAATTCCAGTGTTACTAGGTTGACACAGTAAAATTCACCATCTGGCTTTCTTACAAACCTTGAAACTCTGGGATGTCTAAGAGGTAAAGGAATCTTAATATTTTGTAAATTTCACGTACATGATAGATAATTTAAAAATACATGAATACTATTTCAGCAACCGAGCCGTGGTCTTAAATAAATGATGTTAGTAGATAATGGGATTACATTTTCATGAAGGTGAAAATTATTTACTTGGACTCTTATCCTCAACCAGCTTATCAAGAGTGAATCATGAAATCAATGTGTTTCCAGGTATTCAAACACAAAGATAATTTACCGCTCTCCCAAAGAATGACTCAAAGCTCTGTTCCAGCTTTGGGAGAAGTGAATGCAGACAAGAAGTGTTTGAGCAAGAAATAATGTTGAGCAAAAATTATAGGAAAGTGTGTTTTCATTTTAATTAGCTCCTGAGTATAAATGTAAGAAACACAATCAAAAGTCACCAATAATAAAATGGAATGGCGAGTTTTTTCCCATTAACTATCCTAACTTGTTCAGAAGCAAAAGTGGTGCAAATTAACTTTGGTTTTTAAAAATGTAATTCAATATTAATTGCAGTCCACAAAAGAATAAGGGCTGGAGATGTAACTCAGTTGGTAGAGCAATTGCTTAGCATGTGCGAGATCCTGGGTTAAATCCTCACCATTGCACACACACACACTAAAAAAGCATGCCAACATCTTTCAACCTCAAAGTAGTAAGGCAGGCATCATGTAAAATATATCAACCCAATAGATATAGAAAATAAGAAGCATAAAAACAAACAAGAATAGAATTTTAGCTGTGACACAACTAAATTTAGATATTCTCAATTAATCAACTTGATAAAGTTATCTGATTGAGAATTGTTATACATCAACCTGAATTCTTAAAACTCACCTATATGTTGCTTTAAAAAGATAGAACTAAAATAAAACAAATAGTTGGCATTCAAAGGATGAAAAATGTCTCAGTAAAATTTGAGGCTTAAAAATCTTGTGTACCATTTCTCATATCAGAGAAAATAGAACTTTTTTGGCTCTTGGACTGTTTCTCACTCCCTTTTTTCTTTTTAAAACATAAGGAAGAATTTGATGATGCACCAGCCGTACTTCAAATTTGAGGACAAAACCACATGTTAAAAGCGGAGGTGCCTGAATATAGAAGGAGCCTGAGACTCGACATTTTTGAGTGGCTGCCCTGGCTATATATGGCCTACAATTTATGTGAGAAGAATAAACCCTACTTGGTTTTGTTACTCTTAACCAGGTTTTCTGTTGCTTGAGTCCAAACTATTTTGAAAAGTGATAAAATTAATTTGAATTATTACAGACAAGTGGTGGGAGACATGTTTAATTGTACGTAATGTGAAAAATCACAGGTGAGGATCTCAACACCATTATTATTGACAATTGCAGCTAATATCATGGTATGTTAAAGGGAAGTCAGATAATTATTGTCTGGAAGGCAATGATAAAACTCTCATGATACACCACACCACAGACACATAAAATCTTTTAGATGTAAAATCTTGATGATGGACTTCTCTGTTGAGTTTGTGTGGTTCAGGGTATTGAACCCAGGGGTGTTCTATCACTGATTGTCACTCCTCACCCCTATTTATTTTTAATCTTGAGACACAGTCTTGCTAAATTGTTTAGGCTGACCTTAAAGGTGCTGTCCTCCTGACTCCACCTCCAGAGTGACTGAAATTTCAGATATGTGCCACCATGTCTGGCACGGAGGCAAAAATGACAAATGCAAAGACCCATCGGTTAATGTATTGAATTTGATATTTGGACATAGGCCAACCCCTAAAATATGTCATCACAATCAAGACAACATGCTTATCCAACACTCTCCTATTTTGTTGTGCTTCATTGTTATATTTTTATTTATGTGTATGCATGTTTGTGTGTGTTTGTGTGTAATAAGAACACAACATAAGATTTACTCTCCGGCTGGGGTTCTGACTTGGTTGTAGAGCACTTGCCTTGCATGTGTGAGACACTGGGTTCTATCCTCAGCACCACATAAAAATAAACAAATCAGGGCTGGGGATATAGCTCAGTTGGTAGAGTGCTTGTCTTGCAAGCAAAAGGCCCTGGTTTCAATCCCCAGCACAGCAAAAAAAAAAAAAAAAAAAAAAAAAAAAGCAAATCAATAAAGATATTGTGTCCATCTACAACTAAAAATGATTTAAAAAAAAAAAAGATTTGCTCTCTAAAATTTTGAAGTGCAAAATACCCTATTATCATCTATGTACATGGTATTGTAAGAAGATCTTTTGAACTTTATCTGCTTGAATTAAAACATTAAAATTAAAGAGACCGTGCTGGCTTCGGCAGCACATTTACTAAAATTGGAATGATAAAGAGAAGATTAGCATGGGCCCTGCGCAAGGATGACACACAAATTCGTGAAGCTTTCCATATTTTTAAAAAAATAAAAATGAAACAAACAAACAAACAAACAAACAAACAAATAAAATTAAAGAAACCTGAAAGTGTTCAGATTTTGGAATTAATGTAGAATAATGTGACTTTGAAAATTGTAACTAATATTGCGTACACTTGAAGAAGGCAGAAAAGGTGCTATCTAGGACTCAGAGAGCGTGTTAACTTTAGGTTGAAGGAATTCCTGTTTTAAAATTTAAAACGTTTGTGTATATATATATATGTATATGTGTATATATATATGTATATGTATGTATATATAAAATATATATGTGTGTGTATGTTTGTATGTATGATAACTTAAAAAAGAATCATTCAGATAGATAAAGAATAAAGGAATAATGACAATAACATTGCTGTTAACCTATTTTATATACTTACATTTTCCACTTACATCATCTATCCAGCAAAGTTTATTGATCAAAAAAATTAAGTAAGCAAATTCCTTATAATTCTGTCATATACTTATGCATATAAAATTATTTTTAATATATTTTGAGCAGCACTACATTAAACATGTTGCTGAAGTACTAAGGGAAAACGAAAGAAACCACAATCTATTATTTTCTAAAAAGTAATCTCTAAAATAATGAAAAACAATCGTTGTGAGTCCAGGGACAGATGTTATATTAGGACTGAGACTTTCAAGGTGCTCATTTATATTCCTGATAAAGAATATGAAATGTGAAGTGATAGTTTCTCAACTGGGAAGCTATATTTCACAGAATTCCTTTTCCTACATGTTTCAAGTTAACCAGTACCGTGAGGACATTCCTATGAACTCTTTGCCACTCACTCTTTGCTGCAAGGACTGTGTCCACAGTACACCCATACCATCAAAGTGCAGGAAAGACTCCTACCTCCTGTGGTTCTAGCTGATGCTTGTGGCTCCCAGTTCATAACTTGTTTACCCCCACTTCACATGCATCTCCTTTTCTATTCAACCTGTTATTTGGACTTTGTCAAAAAGCAAAAGGTACACTGGATAGCATTAAACAGATGAGATTATTCAGGGCATTAGATGGAGTGAGGAAGAGATTGCTAGGCCATTGGTACTTGTTAACTGGATTAACACATTGCAAAAGTAAACTTTTTCCTAGTTTTGAAAGAGGTACCATCTAGGTCAAGTTCGTACCCTCCCACAGAACTGGTTGATCAGGTACTATTTTCCTTGCTTGCATTTCAAGGAAATGATGCCCTGATATTTAAGAATGTCATTACTGGTGTGTAAATAACCTAAGAGGCTTTTTAAAGATTAACATTTCAGAGGAAAATTTAGGAACATAAGTTCACCAAACTTTCTAGTAGGTGGGTGTTCCTACCAAAAAAAAAAAAAAAGAAAGAAAAAAAAAGAAAAAAGAAAAGAAATGCTAGTTAGCATGATTGTATGTGATATCCAGACATAGAGTACTGCACCTTAAATAAATTTTGTAGTATATTTAAAAACATACTTGTCTAGTATACCTCAGTACTGATGGGGGGAAAAAAAGACTACAGGGGCCTACAATAAGGAGGAAAATGGTATCAAGTTTACACAAGGAGGGGAATGTTAGGGCCATCTTGGTCAATTTCATGGAACAGGTTCATAGGCAAAGACAACAGCCTTGGGAGGATGCTTAATCCACTTAAGCTGCTCCCAGGACTGTGAAGATTAAATCCCAGTAACGAATCCAGATAAATGTGTGTGCATGGCCCAGTGACTATACTTTTTTGATTGAATCCTAGTGGATACAGAAGATTTTAGTACAAATGTTGATACTGTATGAAATGACATAGGTACTTACGCACATAAAAAACTGCAAGATGTTGAGCATTTGAATTTGGACTTCTACCTGCCACTCATCTCTAAAACAGTAGCACAGTGTTGTAGGGAGAGGGAGAAGACTACTGAATGCTTGAGTCTGTGTTGGAGATAGCTATATACTATGCCATCATTTGATTAAGATTAGAGATTGTCCTCAGGGTTTATGTGCTGAATTTTATCCCAATTGTGAGGTATTAAGAGGGTGGAAACATAATCTGACTATGGTGTTTAGAGGTGGAGCCTGTGGAAACTGATGAGGACTAAGTAAGGTCATTAGTATGAAATATTTAGGATTAAATACTGGTGGCCTTATAAGAAGAGAAAAGAAAGAGGAGGTATGTATTCAAATACCCTACCTGTCTCTTGCCATGTTACCCTTTGGTACTTCTGTCAAAAAGCAGGGCATTGTCAGATGTGACCCTGTGACCTTGTACCTCCAAGCCATAAGTCAAACTAATTGTCTTTATTAAAAATCTCCATGCCTGAGGCAGAAACTAACCCACACAGCTATAGCCATCTGATTCTCAACAAAGGTGCCAAAAACATGTTGAAGCAAAGATAGCTTCTTTAACAAATGATGCCTTGAAAAGTTGATATTCGTGTGTAGAAAAATGAAACTAGATCCCTATCTTTCACCCCATGCAAAAGTCAATTCAAAATGGCTTGGATAACGAAATATAAGACCAGAAACTTCCTACAGCTGGAAGAAAGCAGGGGAAATAATCCAACATTTGAGTATAGACAATGATTGCCTGAATAGGACCCCAATAACTCAGGAAATGAAACTAAGAACTGATAAATAGGATGGTGCCAAATTAAAAAGCTTTTGTGCAGCAAAGGAAACAAGTACATGAAAAGAGCCTACAGAACAGGAAAATGTCTTTGCCAGCTATTATCTGACAGAGGATTAATATCAAGAATATATAAAGGACTCAAATAACCCTTTCAATAAATGGGAAGTGAACTACACAGACATGCCTCATACAAATGGCCAACAATTATGTGGAAATAAATGTTCAACATATTTTCCACTAGGGAAGTGTAATCAAAACTACATTGAGATTCCATCTTGTTCCAGTCAGAATGGCAATCATCAAGAATATGAATACAAATAAATGCTGGCAAGGGTGAAGGAGAAAGGAACAATCATACACTGTTGGTTGGAAAGAAAATTGGTACAGCCGATATGGAAATCAGCATGGAGGTTCCTCAAAGAACTAAAAATTGAACTATCATGTGATCCTTTTATACAATGCCTTGGTATTTACTCAAAAGAAATAAAATCAGCCACACTTCATAGATCCATGCATATGCATGTCTATCACAACACAATTCATAAGAGGTTATAGAATCAGTTGAGGTGTTTGTCAACAGATAAATGGATGAAGAAAATGTAGTATATATACCCAAGGGAGTTTCATTCAGGGATAAGGACCAATGGAGCATGGTACAGTGGCATATGCCTGTAATCCCAGTTATTTGGGAGGCAAGAGGATCACAAGTTGGAGCCCGGCTTCAGCCACTTAGCAAGATCCTAAGCAACATAGTAAGACTGTCTCAAAATGTAAAAATAAAAGGGCTTGGAATGCAGCTTAGCAGTAAGTATTTCTGGGTTCAATTCCCAGTACAGAGAGAGAGAGAGAGAGAGAGAGAGAGAGAGAGAGAATATGAAATCATGACAGTTGCAGGAAAATGGATGGATCTGAAGAATATGACACTGAGTAAAATAACCTAATCACAGAGAGGTATCACACATTTTCTCTCATGTGGAAATTAGAGAAAAACAAAGAAAGAAAAGTCACAAAAGTGGAAGGGAGACAATTGGTGTAGTAGAAGAGAATAAATGGGAAGGAGTAAAGGAAGGGAAAGGGAAGCATTGTGAAGTGAAACTGATCAAGTCATGTTACAGGCATTTGTGAATATTGAACAATGAAACACATCACTGTATCATTAGTAAACACCAATTTAAAAAAGAAGATTAATACAGACAGGGTTCATTATATTTCTATGATTGATTCTAAAGTTAAAGTTCCATTGACATCAAATAATATTTTGGTTTAGTTTCCATCATCTGTGGACCGTACCAAAGCTTTAAGCAATTCAGTTATGCTCCTTTGGAGAAGAACTACAGCTGATAGCAACTCAATCCATAGAGCTCTTTTTGTAGAGATGTCAGTCTGGTGGTGATGCTAGAGCAAAATATCTCAGACTGGGTCATTCATACACAACAGAAATTTATTGCCCACTGTGAAGCCTGGGAAGTCCAATATCAAGGTATTAGTCAGTTAAGGGTCTGATGAGAGCTTGTTCTCTGCTTCAAAGGTAGTACCATCCTGCTGTGTCATCACATGCTGAAAAATACAAGGGAGCTATCTTCAATCTCCTTTAGCAGGGCACCAATCCCTTAATCTCTTGTCCAAACCTCCCCCACTTAGTATGGAGTGAGGTTTCAACATGAGTTGTGGAGGAGGGATATTCAGAACAAAGCAAGAGAATAAGGATTTAAACTATACCTCAGCAAAGAAGACAGAGGACCTCTCAGCAGCATCACTAGGAATCTAATTAACTCACTAGATAATTCCAGGAGATAGATACTGCAATTTTTACAAATCAATTTGAGGAAGAAATTTGACCTTAGAGTTCATATTGGTGGCCCCTCTCATTTTTTGGTGCATGGCAGATATCAATGTCATGGGTCTGGAGAGTTTTCATAGATGTGGCTAGCCTCAGAATGCAAGATGCTGCAGCTCAGCAAGCTTGCATGTCAGAATACAGCTTCAGAGAGTGCTACAGCACTATCAAGCATGCATTTCAAAGGCAAGCCCTCAATTCTAAAGGAAAGAGAGAATTAGTATGCATTGAAAGTAGTGTTGGGAAGCTGGACAATATAAATTACTTCTCCATTGCAAGTCAACTGAGTTCTCCATGTGATATTATACACTTCATGTGATACTATATACAGGTAAACTATTAGTGATCATATAGCAATGAAGTTGTAGGTCACTAGCCAAGAGTTGTATCCTCCTTCCACGAAACTTCTATGCAGGAATATAATGGTACTAACTGAAATTGAGCCCTATGGTGGCTTCCTCAGGTGCTGAAGTGCACAATCTGAAGAGTACTCTTGAGTGGTTAGCTATATATGACCAACTTTTTCTGTGAGATGGATCATTTAATCCTAAGGCATTTCAGTGCTGTATAGGACTAAAAATCATACTCGAAATAGGAGCAAATATATGTCATATCATAGAATTGACAACCAGTTTGGTATTATCATGTTAGAAGTAAGACTCACAAAGAAATGTGCTAGTTATAGGATTAAGCAGAGGTGATATTATCTTCAGAGGTGTATGTATATATCCTTAAAATGTTAATTTTGTCCTGAGAATTCCTTCTAGTAAATTTAAAATGCACAATATGTGGGTTCAAGTTAAGGTGAATCCATTGACTGCTAAACCAAAACAAGATTTTCTTGCTCTTTTTGATCTTCTCGGGTTTAGGTAAACTTATTCTAAAGCCTAGGGTGATTTTGAGAACTAGTTTTTGACAGCAGGATTGTATGTTTGCTAACTTCATCAGGCACTGTACATCCTGTGGTTTGTCAAGGGTGTGAGTACAGTGTAGTTATGCAATTTTGTGACCACTAATCTTGGAAGCATTGAAACTAAGGTATCTAAGAGATAGGCACGCAAATAAAATACTTCAGAGGCTCTGAAGAAATACACATATTTATATTCGTACATTGGGGTTCTGGTACAAGCCCAATGTTCTGGTATTTAAGAGGCCAAATTTTATATGGGCACTAAAACTTCTAACCTAAATTCAAGTAAAATATGAAGATGAAGAAAATGGAGGAGGAAGGGTTGTGTATTTTCATCTCTTTGGATTTGAAACTCATGTATGCAAGAATAAATAATTTTTGACCATGATCTGTTTGGGGAATTAACTTTAAAAAAGATTTAACATTGGGTTTTAATTTTCCCATGGTGTGTGATGTTAAGGAAGGATATAATTTCAAATAAAGTATGTCTGTTGATGAAATTTTTTATCTTTAGTTTCATATATCTCGTTCTTAGAATTTCATACTATTTCCATTATTGCAGAACTTCTATTATGCCTTCATGGAAAATGTGTCCGGTCATAATCCGGTAAGAGAAGGAAAATAGCAAGTGAATGTTCCACCTCATCAGGATGGTGATCACTGTACAATACTTACATATTTCAGAAACTTTCAGGAGCAAATATTCAGGCTCTCCCATGTTGTCTCTGGAGTGTATACAGAAGTGCAGTGACTCGGCATATGAGAAATGATATCAAAGATATTGACTCAGATCTGCCCTGCTACTGGCCCATTCCCACCTCTAAACAGATTCAGAACAGGTCTTGTCAATCATAGGCTTAATCCAGAAGCTGAGCAGTGTAAGAAAATGAGTCAGGGGTTGCTATTTGATGAATGGATTTTTTCTACTCCTAGTTTCCATGGGAAGGAATACTATTTACTGATCACATGCTTCTCTCTCCAACAATGTGTTCTATCCTAATTGAGGGAAGTGAAGTGACTGTGAATAACATAATAGACTATCCTTGGACACACTCAGCTCACTTTCCCATTTCTTTTGATATGGGAACAGAGCAATCAGGATGATTTTGATTTGAGAGAAAGTATTTTCTTAGCAAACACTTTTATGACATGCATAAAGGTGCTCGATTATGGAGATACGTTCTGAAAATGGAATTTTCCCAAATTGGAAAGTCACAACCACCAATTTGACAATGATTATTTATTCATGTTAAATTGTATACTTCTCTCACGACTCTTTTGTTCTATTTTCTCAACAGGGATGAAAGCACTATTTATTGAGCTCCTTGGAGATCCAAACAATGATTTGTCTGCTCTACTAAGGTACATAGATTTTACTTCCATCTTCATAGAAGTAACCACATGAGGGAGGCAGACAATGATGAAAGTGAGAGAATAAATATGTAGTATGTTAAAATTTTACTTCAGTAAGAAATACCTAGCCCAAGGTAGATATTTTTAAACTAAACTCTTGAAGCTTTCTTGTGATGAGACATTCAACACAACCATTTTTGCTTTCCCCATTTTGCTAAATGATGTAAGTACTAAGCAAGGAAAAAACTGCTACTACATATTTTGAAAACAGGAAGGATTGCACATGCCTGATTTTAATAGAATCTAAAAATGGGAGCCTGATGAAAAGCTTCTGCATAGTTAAGGAAAGTACTTACAAAGATAAATAGGATACTTGAGGACAACCAGTGAAGAAAGTATAATTGGAAAGATTATAAAATGTCAACATAATGAATCTCTCTGACATTAGATGTTCTGTGATCAACTACACTTTTTTATGAACGTTGCAAGTGGCTAAATCAAGAAAAGGCCAGTGATGAACAAATGAAGAGGCACTGAAAACAATAAAGACCTAGAGAATTAAACAAATGAGTAAGAGAAAGAGCAGCTTTACTGTCAAATGAATAAACAAATTAAAACTATTGAATAACTTGTAAACTCGTCAATGTTAATGAGCTCTTTAGGCAGAGCATAAAACCATTTCTTTGGAATTCAAACATCCAATTTGTATGTGTCTGATTCAAAGACTAAAATATGTACATAAACCAAAATGTTCAGGGCACTCAGGGATGCAACAGAAAAGTTTAATGATTCAATAGGATTAAGATTAGAGAAAACCAATAAGAAGTAAATTAAATGTGAAAATAATTAATTTCATGCTTGTATCACTTAAGTACCAAAAACAGAAATAAAGAACAAGAATATAAAAAGTGAAATTTTATTTTAGGTAATGACTAATCATTTTAGAACAGCTTTGAAATTCAAAAGGTTTGCATTCTTTCTCAATGCCAAAATGAATTCACTCCTAGGAAATAATGTGTAGGAATTAAAATACTCAGTAAAAAAAAAGTATCAATTTATTCTTCATTTTAAAAGGTAATAGAAGCTCATTTGCAGATTTGCTTAGCTCTTATCTACTCATAATTATAAAGATGTAGTATAAATACAACAGAAGTATACTAGCAACATTTTCACTGCACTACTAAAAACCAAATAATATTTGAGAAATCATTATGCATAGCAATCAACAAAAATAGTCATGAATTTTTAAACATAGTTGTGAATTTTGGGAATAATAAGTACAATTTGTAAACATTTTTTCTCACTACTGCAAATCAAATATAAAAATAAAAACTTTTTAGAAGTGTTTTTAAAATTTTATTTATTTATTTGATCTTTAACACATGAAAGTTAAGGTTGATTTTCTATTTACTTAAGCTGAAGATTTCTATTTTCACTATTAAAAAAGGAAAACAAATTTTGCTATTTGGTATTTGCATGCAGGTATTCATTCTTAACCTGTCCATATCACAACTTGCTGAGAAAAAGAACATTTATGATCTTCTAAAAGAGAGTTGAGGAATTATTAGGCCAAACAATATGATATAAATTTTTGATATGTAGGAAGACAATTTTTTGTAATAAATTAACCACTGTCAATGTTAGTATAATTCGTATTTAATCACTGATTATTTAATAAAAATTTCCTTCGGGTTATCACAGGTGCTTCTGTTCTCTTGGGATAATATCCATGCCTACTTTTGCTTTGAATGGGGGACCTAGGCATATCACTTAGAGTCACAGCATCCCAGGGTTAAGCATACTATTGACATTATTTCCTTAATATCTCCCTGTCTTAGGATAAGGTGGAAATGCCTTTTCATACTGATTATGTGTGAAAATCTGTAGGATTAAAAAACTTAATCTAAGGCTTAGATGCACATTTCACTTTTTTTTCATGTAGACAAGCATTTTAAGAAGAAATCTATTAAAATTCTGAATGTAAAACTGATCCTAATTCACTGCAGAATTTTCCACTTATTATATCAACATAGGATATGATGACTAATGTTGTGTATCACTTTGACTGGCTTAAGGAATACCTAAATATCTGGTAAAAACACATTTACGGATGGGTTATGTCTGTGAGTGTCTTTCCAGAGAAGGCTGGCATGTGAATTGGTGGATAGGGTGGGCAAGAGTCTACTTCAAGGAGAGTGGCACCATCCAGAAGAAACTTACATTTATTCTCTCTCATGGGAAAAATCTTCTCTTCCCCTTTGACCTCAGAACTTCAAGTTCTCTCCAGCCTTTGAATACCAGGACTTGTACCAATACCCCAAACCCCAAATTCTCAGACACTTGCATCAAGTGGGGAGTTATACTATCAGCCTCCATGGTTTAAAAGACTACCAACCTGAAGCTCTAAATTTACTGCAAGAAAATGCAGGTAAATACTTCAAGACATTGTCATGGTCAAAATTTTATGATATGACTCCGAAAACACAGCAAAAATAGACAAATGGGATTGCATCAAACTAAGAAGCTCAGCAAAGGAAACAATGAACAAAACTAAATGACAACCCATGTAATGGAAAAAAAAAATTTGCAAATGGTACATCTAATAAGGGATTGACAATCAATGTACATAAGGAACTCAAATACTTAACAATCTAACTGAAAGTGGGATGAACCGATTTACAAAATAAATAGAATGAAAACCAAAACAGTAGAGAAAGAGTAACAGGGGGAGAGAGATGGGGAAGGAAGAGGAAGTACTGGGAACTGATATGGAGTAAATTATATTCCATGTTTATGTGATTTTGTCAAAATGATCCCACTAGTATACATACCTAAAAAGCAGGAATTAAAAAAAGTGTTGAAGAACTAAACAAACACTTCTCAAAAGAATGCATTCAAATTGCCAACAAATACTTAACATCATTAATTATGAGAGAAATGCAAATCAAAATCACAATAAGAAATCATCTCACCCCAGTTAGAATGCATAAGAAATAGTAAATGCTAGAGAGGAAAAGGTACTCATATATAGTGTTGGTGGGAATGTAAAGTACTGCAGCCATTATGGAAAACTGGAGATTCCTCAAAAAGGTAAAAATAGAACTCCATATCATTCAGCAATTCCACTAATGAGTATATATGTAAGGAAGTTGAAATCTTTATAACAAAATTTATCTGCATCCCAAATTTACTGCAGAATTGTTCACAATATCCAAAATATAGCATCAAGTCAGATGCATCTCACTGAATGGATGGATGGGGATATTTTGATGCTTTTACCAAATTAAATAGTACTCAGTCATAAAAGCAAAAGAAATTCTGTCATTTGCAACAATAAGGATGGAAATGGAGAACATTGTGTTGAAGGAAACCAATCAGCTGCAGAAAGACAAGTACCAAATGTTCCCATACTTTTATGGAAACTAATACATAAACCTGATAGAAACATGGAATGATATAGTACTCAGTAGAAATGGGAAAGGATAAGAGGGAGGGAGGACAGAAAGAAATTAACAGGAACTTTTAGGGATGGGGAATATGTGGGTTTGCTGGTGGTGGTGGTAGTGAAGGATTGGGAACGGGGATTGAGAGTAGAAAAAGTGTGGATGAACTTGATCGAAGTGTGATGCCTGCATGTATGGAACATCACAGTGAATCCTATTAAATTCTACATGTAATGCACATTAATTTTATAACAATAAAATACATTACCATTAGAGCATTTATGAAAGTAGATGAAATCAAGTACTTTAAAAAGCAGCAATAGAATAAACTTAGAACAGTAGCTAGTGGTCAAACAAAGCTGATTATATATATTCATTAAATAAAATTCTCTGAAATTGTGTGTGAATTTATCCTTTAAAATTAAAGTAATAATTACATTCTTTTCTTAAAAATCATCACTTCATTTTTTTGTTGATTTTATGGAATTCTTCAAATTGTAAAATTTTGAATATGCAGATGTCTATGGTAAATAGTATTCTTTTTCAATTGACTATTAATCATTGATAAATGTATTATATTTCAAAGATCTTGGTACTAATTTACTTTCCCAGTACTTTCTTTCTTTTTTTTAATTTTGATTCATTGTACACAAATGGAGTACAATTATCGATTTTCTGGTTGTACACGAAGTAGAATCATACAATTTGGTATTCATACATATGTGTACATAAGGTAATGATGTTTGTCTCATTCTATTATCTTTCCCAGTACTTTCTAGATATAAACAAATGACCTTGTTAATATTTTATTTTATTTAAAATTTACATAAATTGAAGTCTCAAATGTGAAATGCATAACTCAATGAGCCTAGGTAAATGCAATCAAAACCATGTGAGATGTAGAAAATTTCTCTTAACCTAGATATTTTCCTTGCATGACTTTCCACTCAATTCCCACCTAAATAGGCAACATCTGGTCTGATTCTTGTACACCAAGGTATAATTTTATCTTTTTCTCATTTTCTTTTTTTTTAAATTATTTTTCCCATAAATTTATTGAGGTAAAATTGAAGCACAATAAAATGCACATATTTGAAGTATGCAACTTAATCAGAAGGGACAAAGAAGGCCATTTCATATTCCTTAAGGGAATTATACATCATCAAAATATGACAATTGTAAATATCTATGACTCAAACAAAGAAGTATCTACGTACATCAAACTAAACCTTCTCAATTTCAAGAATCAAATAGACCACAACACAATAATACTGGGTAACTTTAACATGCCTGTCATCATTAGATAGATCCTCCAAGCAATAACTAAACAAAGAAGCTATAGAAGTAAAAAAAATACAATTTTGATAATTTAGACTTAACAGACATATGTAGAATATTTCATCCTTCATTGACTGATTACATTGTCTTCTCAGCAGCACATGGGTCCTTCTGTAATACAGACCATGTTATGAAAGCTATTACATATGTTGGCATACAATTGTAATATTACCTGAATACACGTTTAGCATCTGTGGGATTATTTGATAGCTTCCTTTCCATTGATAATTTTTTGTGTCCTTGCTTTGCTCTTGATTAGAATTGTTCACTTTTTATGAAATTTTAGCTGTATTATTTCTTCTCTATTTTCATATATTTCTGCTCCTCCTCTTATTTTTTCCTTCCTATTATGTAATTTGAAAATAACTTGATTGTTACTCTTTCCCTCATTTTCAAAGAAATGCAGTTAAGCAGTATGCACTTTGGTTTGACTCTTTTCACTAATCGTTATTGAATATATATAATGCATCTTATTTAATTGGTGAATAGTGTTATGTTGTCCATTTCAATAATAATTTTTATAGTAAACTTGCTACATATTCAACCTATTTCAGGATTTTGTTTATTATGAATAAAACTGCTGTGAACTGTTGTGTTTTTAGCATTTTAACTCAATTTAATTTCTGTTTCCGTGTTCCTTCTGCTGGGCATTTGGTTTGGTTCCTGTTTGGGGCAATAGGAATAACTTTGCAACAATCATTCTTGTACAAGTTTTTGGGTGGCATATGTTATACATTCTTGGCTAAGTATCTAGGAATTCAATTACTGGATCATAGATTAGGTTTATCTTTGTTTTAAAAATCCCTGCCAGAACACTTTCCAAAGTGTTCCAACTATTTCATACTCCTACAAGAAAAACAGAAAATTGTAATTGTCTTCTAACACTTGCAATGTATTGTGCCTATATATTTTACTTTAGTATCCTACTAGGTAAGGGCATGATGACCATACCTTAGTAAGGATTCATTTCCTTGGTGTCTAATTATGGTGTTTACCTTTTAATCAGCTTATTGACCATTCTTTTATCTTTTTCTATTGTGTCTTTTTTATTGTTTATTCTATTTTTGATATTCTTTTCACTTTCAGTGATGGATTTCTGAGGTATTGCCATAATTTCATAAAAATATTAACTGAGATTGATATGATTATTGTCTCTGACTCCTTGCCTGGTGCTTCATATTGTCAATGGTGTCTTTTGATGATCAGATGTGTTAATTTTAATGATGTCAATTTAGCAAATATTCTTTATAGTTAATGATTTAGGTATTCTCATTAAAATTCTTCCTTACATGAAGAATTTCTTTGATGAGTTCTAGAAGTTTTGTAGTTTCAGCATTTAGGTTTATGATTCATCTTTAATTAGTTTCAAGTCTGGCTTGTGGTAGGATTCGAAATTTATTTATTTTGTATGTCATCTTATCAGCACTGAACTGTCTTGGCACCTTTGTTGAAAATAAATGTACAATTGTCTCTGATTTCTCTTTTCTGTTTCACTGATATTTTACATTTCTTACACAAATACCATACTTTCATATTTATTACAGCATATAGTAAGTCTTGGAGTCGAGTTTATTTAGTATTTTTAAGATCTTTTAACTATCCTAGGTCCTTTATGTTTTCATACAAATATTGTAATCTCCATTTTCACAAAGAAAGAATGTTGGATTTTGCATTAAATTTATAGATGTTTGTTGAAAATTAGCCTAAATATTGAATACTTCAACTCATTAACTCATCTTACCTCTACATTTATTTCAGTCCTTTGAAATATCTCCTCTTTATAATTTAAAGTGTCCTGGTAATGTTTTTGCTTGAATTTTGCTTAATATATTCTCAAATATTTTATACTTCTGATTTTTTAAAAAGTAATTTCCACCTGAAAATAATTCCTGAATTTTACTTACAGTATTTGAAATGTACATTTTTATGTTGATCTGCTATCCTGCACCATTTCTGAATTAACTCCGCTTTAGGAGATTTTGCAGATTTCTTAGGGTAACCGACATAAAAAGACATATCATTTGCCAAAGGGGAAGTTGTATATATTTCTTTTTTATTGTCCTCACTCACTTTTTCTTGCCTGATAGAAATAGCTGGGAGGTTCTCTAGCATCATATTGTATACATCTTGTGGTGATGGTGAATATCCTTGCTGCATTTCCAACTTTAGAACTAAAGAGTTTAGTTTTTGATAAGTAAATACAGTAGTAGTTGTAGGTTTCAGGTAGAAATCTTTTTCTGATTGAATTTCCCTACTTTCCTCACTTCTTTTTTATTTTTACTTTTTACAGAATGCATTTTGATTCGTTGTACACAAATGGGGTACAACTTTTCATTTCTATGGTTGTACATGCAGTAGATTCACACCATTTGTGTAATCATACATGTACATAGGGTAATGGTATTTGTCTCATTCCACTATCTTTCTTTCCTCAGTTTTCATTAGGAATTTTATTACATTTTGTCAGATGATTTTTCTCTATCAAATCTGGAATTCTGTTAATGTGAAGATTTCATATAATTGTTCTTTAAAGGAAACTGACATGCATTTGATAGGCAGTATAAAATTGGTAATTATACTGTACCAACTTCATATATAGCTGTTTGATTTGATAATATTTTGTTAAGTATTTATTGTCTGTCCTCATAAGGGATGGCTCTAATCTTCTTTCTCTACTTCCTCCTTCTCTTCCTCTTCTTTCTTTCATTCTATATATCAGGTTAGGTACCAGGGTCATAATAACCTCACAACAGACACTGAGGTTATTTCATTATTTGTTATTTTGTAGAGTTTGTTTAAGACTAGAATTAAGTTTTTTCTTAAATGAATGACAAAATCTACCTTTGGAACCATCAGGGACTGACATTGTCGGATGATTCTATTATCCATTTAAATCATTCTTAGACACAGAATTCTTTCAACTTTTCCACTCCTCTCATGTCTATTCTCCTAGTTTGAATTTTTAAAAATATTTGTTTCTTTATAAAATTTGTCAGACTTGTGCATGCATTTCATTATAACGTTTGTATATGTTTGCAAGGCTTCAGCATCTAGGATACTCTTCCTGTTCATTCTGAATAATGAAAAATTTCTTCTCACTCCTTCTGTTGAGATCAGCCTTGCTAAGACCTGGTGAATGTTATTAAACTTCACAAAGAGTATATTTTGCTGATTTCATTTATTTGAATTGCATATTATCTTATCCACTCATATTTATTGTTTGCTTATTTCTACTTAACCGTGGGTTAAATTTCTATGACTCTTCCCTTTTTAAGATAAAAACTAAGGGCAGCTATTCTAAAATATCCTCTCTTTTCATTACTTTCAATCTGTTTAATTATTTTAGTAGTTTTAGAGGAAGGGACATTAGGAAGAATTACTCTTACATTAAAAAATAGGGAAAAATTACTCATCTTTCTCTTTTTATTTTTCCTTAGTATATCCTACTTTAATATCCATAACAAATTATTCAGTGCCAAAAACTCCTACTGGAAAGTGGAATGATTTATTTAATTATTGATTATTTCAAAAGTGCAAATATTTAGTTTCAATATACCTATCTGTAAAGGTGACATTTTCTTGTATTAACATGAGACTTTCTCCTGTAACAGGTGGGGATACTGTATACTAACAAGGATGGAGACAGGATTTTCACTTGTGTAGATTGTACCAAATATTAATTCAATAAGAAAAAGTCCACATTGAATATTCTGCATGATTTACAAGGTTCTTTATGACTTATTTGTTTAATAAGTAATCAAAGGCAAGTGATGCCTAAATTAAAAATGCAAATCAGTATTTATACTACTTTATGATTTTTTATACTGGTAAGAACTTTGTTGTTAGCTAGATAAATCTATCCACCAGTTGAAGTGATAACAATAAAATCATGCCATCATAACAGAATACTGTTAGAATTAATATTTGCCAGAAACATGACTTTTAAAACTAAATGATATAAATTTCTCTAAGGAAAGAATATTTTAAGTAGCAATACAAAACATGATTAATCTAGACATGTTCAACTCTAATTAAAAACATTTGTCACTGGTAACCTGATTCCTTTTCATGTAATTGCCACTGAATAAAAATGTCTGATCAACATAAATGTTTGATTAGCAAAACATTGTATTACTTATAGTAATGCATAACATAATTGGCTCTGTATGCAGAAGATGGTGCTTTACTGGGTACTACAGTTACACAGTGAAATGTTAATTAAAACGGAAGTAGTAAACTGTTTGTTCCAAATTCAATTACTTAATTATGGAATTAAAACAATATAAAACTAAATAATTTGCCACCACTACTCTCACTGGTGTTATTGAAATGATATCCAAATGATTTCCAAAATGATTAGCATGGATCTAACTGTCATGATCTGCAGGTTGCCAGGTTATTGAATTCTTGAAACAGCTCATAACTATTTTTTTAAATTCCCCATAGTAGCAGTCAGTGTACCAGTGCAACATAGCAATATAAGAAAGCCTATATTTTGGAAACATTAGAATGAAAAAGGTTATTGTCTTTTTTATTTCAAAATTGCTATTGTAATGACACAACTCTTTGAGATGTATTTACTTCGGTTTGTTTTCAAGTTGACCTTAATGGTTCATAAAGATCATAACGTATAGTACATTTTTGAATAATGCTTTGAAAGGCAAATGCTTTGAAAGTTGGCTAAGGGAAATTTTATGTCGGAATCTACTGCTTTCAATCACTGCATGAAACAATACTTGTAAAAGTTTATATTTAAAACAACCATATCTTTTTCTGGCCAAAGCAATGTGATTTTCTGAGGAATTAATACTAAGTTGTAGAAAATTAAATGATATGCATTTCAATAGCAAAATAATTATATGGTTGAGTATTTACAGAAATTAGATACGTTCAATTACATTATGTAATCCATAACATTTTAGCTTGTCTAATACAATGGTACAACAAAATTTTAAAGAATCTAAAAATGTTTGTCTTGTATCTCTATTTACCTCATAACCTAATACATTGATTACCTTCAAACAGAAACAGTTTTACATAAATTTCATTAAACCATTAAATGGAATGTCAAAGCCTTTGGAAAACAGGTAGGAGAAATATACTTATGTCTTTCAACATTGCTATAACATCAGGTTTTAGTGAACTAGGATGTTTACTATTGGTGTTTCCTATTACTTTACATGCCCTGAGGTTAGAATAACTCTCATTAATGAATGTGTGGGCAAAATACAAGCTCCCAAGGAATTGTATACTTTTAAAAATCTGAGTCACTGCAGTATCAAGACCTCAGATGGACTCCAACATCACCCACATCCCTTATTTGTAAACTTATAGATTTTCACAACATGGTTGCAGGGCTGGTTGGTGCGACCAGTAGACTATGACAAAGTGGTGATATGCCACTGTTGAGGTTAGATTATGAAGGCAGTGGGTGGTTTCTTTGGTTCCTTTACCTCTTCACTGTACAGGAAACCACATCATAAGCATCTCTAAAGAGAGACCAGTGTTGGCAAGGAACAAATACCTCCTTCTAGCAGACACAAAAGTGGGTTAGTAAGTGGATTCTCCAGCCAAAGTTGAAGGCAGAAAGGAGTACAGCTCCAGATAGAGAGTAATTTGGGTTCAACCCCATGAGTGACCTTGATCCAGACCACTGACATAAATGACTCTTAAATACTTGATCCTTAGAGAGTGTGTGAGATAATAAATGTTTGTAGTTTTAAGCTACTAAATTTTAAGGTACTTTATTATACAGTACCTTATGACTAATATTGTAGGCAACAACAATTAAAATAACTTGGTGCCAATTATTTTCAACATGTATTATTCAGTAACCATTTTTCTTTCTATCAGACATGTACTAGCAAACTTAGGTACTACTGTTAATTGCAAGATTGTACCTGATTTTTTGCAATTTTACATTGGAGGGTAATCCTGGAATATAATTTTATGGAAACATTTGGCAATTCTGGAAAAGACATCAATGTTGATAGCAATAATAACACCAAATATTGGGTTAATATATTCCTCTATTCTAATATCAAGCACTGTTCATTGATAACACAGCCTTTGAAGATAAGACATCTGATTTGGTATCATGGCACATGCCTGTAATTCCAGTGGCTTGAGAGGCCAAGGCAGGAGCCTGAACTCACAAGTTCAGAGCCAGCCTCACTATTTTAGGGAGGACCTATGCAATTTAGCAAAACCCTATGACAAAATACAATATCAAAAGGGCTGGGCATGTGTCTCAGTGGGTAAGTGCCTGTGGGTTCAATCCCTGGCACAAAAAGGAAAAAGAAAGAAAGAAAGAAATTAAGAAAAGAATTGCTATTGTTAAACTATATGTTCCTTTTGTCAGTTTTTAATAGATACTTGTGAAGATTTTGAGATTTTAGTGTACAGGATGCATGAGTATTTGATGAATACTATGCCTTTAGTAGTTCTATTCTGGGAGTTTTGGATGTCTTTTCAAGTTAAAATTATTCAAACTCTCATCTAACATGTTTTCAAAAATATATGAAAGTAATGCTAATCTATTTAACTCCTGAATGTGGATAAATTCACATACATTAATATGAGAAAAAATTTGTAACTATTTTTGCTTTTGACTTATCAGCATTGCTATCATGCTTTTACCAGAGTCTTATTTATGGTCCAGTGATATAACTTATCCTATCTAGTGATATAACTCATACAGAAGCTATTAAGATAGAATTGTACTATTATTTCTCTAAAAATGATGACACCTGTACTCCACAGCAATATTTTAAATGGTCATTGTTTAAAATTTAAGGTACCAAGATTTTTATTACTTTTACTCAAAGTTTGTTAATTCATTTAATAGCTAATACAATTAGTTTAACGATTTCACTAATTTCTTAAATTAGTTTAATTTGCCATAAAGTGATAGATAACACAGAGAAGTATTTAGTGAATTTATACTATACTTAAACTTTGTGGGTTTGTTGGTTTTTGGTACTGGGCATTAAACTCAGGATTGCTGTGCTACTGAGCTAAGCTATGCTCCCAGCCCTTTTAAACTTTTGTTTTGTTTTGTTTTGAGATAGGTCTCACTAAATTGTCAAGGTCGGCATTAAACTCGCAATCCTGAGTTTCAAGCCCAGTACCAAAACCAAACCCAAATGGCTGGGACCACAGGCCAGTGTCACTGACTGCACTTTACTTGTAATAAATATGAGAGTCAATTCCAACTCTTGTTAAGTTAGCATCCATTCATTTTGTTATGTGTTTTGGATTATTAGTGGTTTGGGTAAAATTACATTGCAAATATGGTTTGAAAATTAAATTTTTATTTTAGGAACACATTGAGTTTAACATAGTTTCAGATATGCATAAAAGTTTTAAGTTAGTACAGAGTTTGTGTGACCCTCATCCATGTTTTCCTACTGTTAACATATTGTGTTATACTGGTATATTTTCTTGTTTTAAAATTTGTTCCTTTTTAAAAAATTGTCATGTATATATGACAGTAGAGTGTATCTGACATATGACACATAGAATAGAACTTCTAAACAGGATCCCATTCTTGCAGTTGTTCATCAGGTGGAGTTTCACTGGTCATGTATTCGTATATGAACAAGGGGAAGTTGTGTCTGATTCATTCTACAGTCTCTCTTAATACCACCCCCCTCCTTTCCCTTCATTCCCTTGTACATTTTCTATACATGTATGCACAGCATATTTGTCAACATGAGAAAACTAACACTTGTGCATTATTGTTAATTAAACTCCAAAGTTTATTTGATTTCTTTTGTTTCCCCATAATGCATTTTTCTGATGTACTGTTCCATCCTGAATCCCACACTGCATTCTGTTGTCATGAATGCCTAGACTCTTCTTGACAGTTTTGCTGAGTGCTAGTCAGAAGTTTTGTAGAATGTCCCTTGCTTGATATATTTTGTATTTTTTCTCATGGTTAGACTGAGTTTACCCATTTCTGAGGTGCAATATTACAATTTTGAATGATTCCATATTTGAAATTCTCTAGCTACATCATTTTCAAAATTTGTTATATAATATAAATTCTGTTTATTTATGGAATATAGCATTTCTGACTCTCATTGATAGCCATATGGTATGTTGAAGGCAGTTATTTACTTATTCATCTTAAGAAATGGCATTTTATAAAGAATGGGCCTCTCTCTCTCTCCATATATACAAATCTATCTATCTATCTATCTATCTATCTATCTATCTATCTATCTATCATCTATGTATCTATCATCTCTCTCTCTCTATCTCTATCTCTCTATCTATCCGTCTAACTGTGAGCACAGTGTTATATCCATAGTAAAATTTAATCCATTTCTGTTCTTTTGAATGCAATGGGCTTTGCTGGTAATTGGTAATACAAAGGCATCATTAACCAGTACATTAGGACATTCTGATTCACTCCTTTAGATTTCAGGCTTAAAAGGCCATTGCATTCTTAATGACCCTAACCAATGGAAGCAGCAGTTTTTCTCTCAAAGGAGAGTCCAGGAGAAGAGTTGTTTTCTTTGATTTATATACTTACTAGATATGTTGTTAATTACAATGTTCAAATTGTTAAGTCTGGAAAAACAAGGTTTGTGACTGCTTTTGCTTTGCCCATCATTTCTGAGGAAAAGTCCAATACAATTGCCAGTCTCTATGATAAAGTTATTTTACAAATTTTCTTATTTCCAACGCAGTGTTCTTTTGGCGGTAAGACATAAAAAATGTACTTGCCAAAACATCGGTATATCTGAGTATGCCGTAATCCAGTAACGCAGAGGGAGGTTATTGAATATACAGATTATCCATAGTCTCAGCTCCTCACTCTTTGGCCATCCCAAGTCCTTGGACTTTAAAGGAAGTTTGATTTTCCAACTTTGTTTGATCAACAACCTTGATTTGATTTCACCTAAACGTCAAAAATTGTTACTTGATTATTCACTTATTAATGTGAACATGTCCACACATGATTCAATCAGCAAGAAGAAAACAAAGGGGCTCTATTTTGCTATTTGGACTAGAAGTAGGGAACTTTAAATTTCCATTATGCTGTTTTGCTCAACTGCCTTGGTTTATTTGCTATTTCTCTGTTCTATTTTATAACAACTTTCCACATTGTTTTCTATTTGTTCTGAATGGTTTTTATTACTCTGCTTTATTGAAAAAAACTAAAAAGCTGCATTATCAGGGCATCTGAAAGCAAAAAGCTTCTCTCCACTCTAAACTACTTCATGGTATTATAAACCAAGAGCAAACCATTTCAGAGGTTCTCATTAAAATTATAGGACATAAAAAATTTACTTGTTTTAATTTATTATGTTGGCATTGTGTTGTTTGAGGCTACATGTAAATGTCCTCCAAATATCTTAATTTGAGAAATCCAAAATATTTTGTATCATCCTGTTTAAAAGAGGAATAAGAACAAAATACTTGTGAAAATTTTATGAGTTTTCCAATTACTATAATATTGATTTATTTCCAACCATCACTTCTTGATTCTTATGGGAAAAATAAAGTATGTTTGGGAAAACACTGAATAATCTACTACATACAAGTATCTTATAGATATTGAAATTTGATTTTACTCAATTCAAACCATGTTCTTTTCTCACGTTGTTATTCCTCAACAAGTTTCCATTTATGCTAAAATGATTTCTGAAAAATGTGTGCTTCTTATTATATTTTACCAGCATGCCAGTTTCTTGATATGCTTCCCTTTCTCTTTTTGTTTATCAAGTGGTATTTATTTCCTTAAGTTTTAATTTAATTTTCATCAATTTATTATTTTTACCAAGTAATCAGCTTTATTCCTCAAATAATTTCCTAAGTGTCCCCAGAGTGTGCTACTTATTTTGAAAGAATTCATGTGTTCAGTGTTGTATATTTATATAAATATTTATTTTTAGTCCTTGCTATAGAAAATGATGTTTATATATACAATATATGCAATATATTGTATAAATTAATATATTTTAATCTTTAACTTTTAGTATTAGTTTTGATTTCTGAAGATCTGCTGAAAAATTGTGTCTGTCCAAACTTCTCCATTGATTCCAGTGAATGCAGCAGAGGGTGGAGGAAGATACAAGATGTACAAAGGGAGCATATTGTTCATGTTAGGAGGATGAAGGGAAGTTTGAGTTCATGGATCATGTTACTGGAACTTTGGAACTTAGGAAAAAAACAAAGTACATCTCTGAAGATGTAAAGGTACATTCTTGACAAGAACTTATATAATAATAATTATTAAATTAAAGTGTATAATATAAAAATGTAATAGGTATGATCATAAATTAAAAAAACATGGGAAAAACAAATAATTTTCAAGAGTTATAATGGTTAAGAATTGAGAGGTTAATTTTCACTCTTAAAAAGTAATAAAAAGTGTACATGCACATTTATATATCAACTTCATATTAGGTGAAATGAAACAAAAATCTTTGTGATCTTGTAATAATATCATTTTCTAAAGATATAAGTGGTACTAGTTCTGTTCTTATTTATGCAGTTGATACTTAAAGCTAATGTTATGATGGATCAAACTGTGCAAAAAATAAAAATAGAAAAAGCTACATTATTTTGGATCTAAGTATTTTTCACACTACTAAATAAGGGAATAGATGATACAGTTTGAATAGAATTTAAAAGTGGTTTGGACCACAGCATGACCATTGCAGTCATCCTGGACTCCAGCTATTTAGATATCTAATCTGTTGAAAAAGCAAAAGAGCAGAATGATTAAATGTAATCGAAACTGTACCCACTGGACACCTAGTTGAAGAGTCAACAAGCTAAAACCTGCTGTCATGTCACTTACCTTTCTGACATTTAAAATCACATTTCATCATATACTATTTCTTTCAGTAATTAACTTGTTACCTAGTCTTATAATGTGTTATTTTTGAAGAAAGAACACATGAGGTATGTTTTCTTTTTTATAATTTGAGCTAAATTATTGATTATATTTCATAACAAGGGTATTCTCATTTGTGTTGCATAAAACTCCTAAATATTATTGTTGTCAACAAAAAAATGATGTTTCTTATTGAAGTTACATATCCATTGTAGAAACGCAGGGAATTTTGGCTTACTGGATTCACTCAGGAGCTCAAGATATTCAATCATGGCTTTGCCTAATACACTTTAGCAGAATAAAAGAGAGTGGAATATATGACCCAACTTTGAAATGTTGTTTTTTTTTTTTTCCTATGAGAAACCTTTTCACACAGCATTGTTAACTTCAAATAATGGAAAGGATGATTACTGTTCATCAATAATGGTTACCAAAGTAGGATTTTTAATACTCTAAAGATTTGTATTTTCAGGCAAATAAAATATTCAATTCAAATTTCACTAGTAATAGTGAATGTTAGGAAACACAGGGCACATTTGGATCTTGATGGTCATTTTATGGTTTGAATGCAGAAAAGTCTCAAAAATGAAATTATAATAAACATTAATGAATATAAAATTATAAAGTATTTTAACGTTTTATTTAGTGTTTCTTTTATATTTTAAACCACACATACCAGTATATATATGTGAAATCATATGTATATATATTATGTAAATCATATGCATACATATATATTATGAAATCCCATAGAGGGACATATAGTCACACATGTGTATGTATACGCATATTTTGCCTGGGCAGTATGTTGCCTGGATAAATGGTTAATTATTGTTATTTTATGATGTTTTTGCATGAGATTAACATTTGAATTGGTAGAATGTGTAAGCAGATTGCATTTCCCAGTCTGGATGAGTCTCATCCAATCTACTGAAGATCCAAATAGAATAAAATGGCAGAAAAAGAAATATCATTTTCACACTATCTGAATAGTCTTTGAGTTGGGACCTCATTCTTCTCTTGTATTCAGACTTTTATACGAACTCAATCTCTTTTTTGAGTTCTTTCAGGATAATCCAAACTACTGCAGATTTTTCTTACACAGAGTGATTCTAGAGGAGCAGAATGTTCTGAGATTTCTGGAACTGGCTCTTATTTTGATTAGGTCTAAAGTTCCTAATGACTCCATGTTGATGGGTGACTCTGTATATAATTCTTTCAAGTATTTTTGGAAAATTAACAAGCAATGAAGTTTTCTGATTGTTCCTCATTTTGCTGGACAAGGTAATGAAAGGAAAGGATGAAAGTATTGATTCAAATTGCTAGCTTAAGTGCTGCATAAATGACCCGAAGTCATTTAAGTGTACTCTGAGGACTCCCTCTATTTCCTGTAGACACAGGCAATTCCTGAAAACCAAGCACAGAATCTTATTCTGATACTGGCAAAAATACAATACAAGCTAAATTCTTAGCCTTCCAGATTGTTTGTTGTTAAAGCGAAAGCACTCACTGGGGCTAATATGAAATACGATAAGTTGGAATGTGGATATGTGACAAGAAACACATGAAACTGATGAAACTGGGGACACTGAGCTCCTAAATTTTAATGAATCCTCTTAGCCAGTCATGAAGTCCCCTTTCTGACAGTGGAAATGCCTTCCCATCCCAGTGGAAGTAGTCTCTCTAGCCCCTAATATTAAAAAGAAACAAACAAACAAAAAATACGAAAAACAAACAAAAAAACCCTCATTCCATCTGTGTGTAGAAGTGGTCACACCAATGCAAACTGGGGAGATAAATCTGACAAAACCTGAGAAATCTGTAGTGCATTTCCACTGGCAGTTGTCATGTAAAACAATACACATTATTCTCAGGATCTATCCCATCCCCTCTTTTTTTCCTTAAAAATATCTATCCCATCCCCTCTTTTTTTCCTTAATTAAACTGAAATTCCAGTAGCCTTCAAAAGATGAGGTACAAAATGTAATTTAGGAATGGCGTATATCAGACAAAAAATACTTGATCTTTATCATTTATACTCAAACCTGGGGAGCATTTTGGGAATGGATATTGAGAGTACAAAATAATCATGAAAGTACATATAGTAGGATTGAGTTATTATTATGGCTTCAACCCATGGACAGCAGCTTAGTGTCACTGTTGTAGTGTAGTAGAATTTGAAATGACTGACAGTTTGTTTAGAAGACTATTTGGAACATGGACCAAAAGATGTCCCACATTGAGTGAATTGGTAATTCCAGACATGCTTTTTTTAAGTCAAAGAGGACTCAAAGATCAGGGAAGTTGGAATGTTAGAATGAATTTGTCATTTAAGAAAAACTCTTTGCTCATACTGTATGGAATAAATTTGTGAGAAAAACCCTCACATGTGACAGAGCTCTATGGCTGCACTTTTCTTGTAAGACCTTAAATGGGAATGGCAGTCACTAAATTGGGAAACATAAATGAAATAGGAATAATTGGATCCTGGTGTGACAGTGGTCAAGTAGCAGCATTCAATCTCCAAATGCAAGCTGGATGTGGTTACCATAAGGGGCAGCCTGGTGAGATCAGCACTGAAGATAGCCTCATTTCTGCAGTTCTGTGACTGGCAAGTTGATCATGGTTTACCTGGAATTAAAATGGATAAGAAACTGCTATGGTTTGGTTGTGGGTTGACACCAAAAGATTCAGGTATGGGGCATGTGGTCCCAGTGAAGCAATGTTGAAACCTTTGAAAGACGGAACCTGATGTAAAATAATTAGGTCACAGGGGTCATCACCCACAGAAAAGATTAATGATGTTCTCAAAGAGTGAGTTAATTCTTTATAAGAAGGTTGCTACAAAGTGAGGCCAGCTTGCATGCTTGGCCCTTTCTGCATAAGCCTGGGTCATTTTCTGTTTCTCAGTGTCCTCATAGACAGTGGATTGAACTATGCTGTTTGGTCACTCCAGCCACTAGAAGCATGAATTAAATAAACCTCATACTTTTCTGTTTTAGCAGTACTGAGAATCAAACCCAGGGCCTCATGCATCCCAGGGAAGTGTTCTCTCATTGCATTATAACCCTAGGACATTTTTTCTCTATAAATTATTCAGATATTTTGTTATAAAAATAAAAAAATTGACTAAGATAGAAGCCTACCAAATTCTTATTTGACCAGCATATGTAGAAAAGTTTTAAGTCAAGTGAACAAGAGTTTAAACATAAAAACAGAATTATGACTCTAAATTAATTCCAAGCTAAAATCAGTTTATAGATCCAGAGCCTTTTCCACCCAAACTATGTTCTGTGACAAATGAAATACTCAAACCTTTTAGGAACTACAGCACCCAGGCTTTGACTTGGCACTGATTCATGGAGACCAAAACATCATGATGTCCCATCAGTCAGAACAGGAGATTATATAAATCAGGTGATCAATGAATTTTTTATTTAGGTGAATCTCACAATGGGCCCAGTGTGTCCCTAAACTCACCTTGTGGTAATTTCCTCACTCCAGAATATGTAATTGGAATATAAATATGTAACTGGCAGAATCACCATATTGTTTGATCACTTTTGGTGTGAGGACTATTCTGGTAGAAAAGAACAATTGGAAGCCATAAGAACACTCTACCTAGCCAAAAAATAAACCAAGTTAGTAGAACTTTTCTGTTCGGGTTACAGGTCCACCAGCAATAACTTTGAAACTAAAAACCTGATAAGTCCATACATATTCTTACTCAAGTCACTTAGCATGTGCAGAAGGCTGATGTAGTCTGGAAATGATAGTAGATTGTCATAAATCTCACCACACAGTGACTCTATTTGTAGCTGCTCCACCAGACCTGGTTTCATTGTTTGAACTAATCTAAATATCCCCCAGGATTTAGTATGTAGCCATTGTATAGGAAGATGTATTTTTATCTATACCTATCAACAGGAACCACTGAAAGCAATTTGATTTTATTTGGCTTCTGACCAAAGTACCCCACTATCCTGAAAACAGCTGGCTTGTGAAATGGCTTTTTGAACAATCAATTATGGTACCAGCCAGGTGTAATACTTTGCCGCACCAAAGCAATGTTCTCAGAAAGGTTCTTTATGCCCTGAATCAGCTGTACTATATGGTACTGTTTCATAAACACTGCCTCTATTTGCACTGTTCTATCAAAGTGCCATAGACTAGTTAGTTTCTAAAAAATGGAAATTTATTTCTCATAATGTTTGGTCTATAAGTCAGAGATCAGGGTGTCAGCATGAACAGATTTTGATGAGAACTTTATTCCTGGTTGCAGATGAATGATTTCTCATTGTATCTTCACATGGTGCAGAGAAAAGTACCTAGCTCACTGGCCTCTTCTTCTAAGGGCACTAATCCTATTCATGAGAACTCCACTGTCATGAGCTAATTACCCACACACCCCACCTCCAAATATCACATTGATAATGTGGATTCAATTTATGCATTTTGGAGAAGACTCACTCATTTCATGCATCTAGGGTTATATGCCCAGAAACCAAGAGTTATAAATGGAAGTGGTACCACTCACTATTATTCCTAGTGATTCACAAGCAAATTTTGGCTTCATAGTCTCATGATTTTATGCTTAATTCTGCTTATTGAGACTTTAATGCATTTGACCTGATAAAAATTTATATTCCTTTCAACAAAGGACACAATTCTATTAAACTGGAAGTTAAGACTGGAACTCAGACACCTGAACCGTTCATGTCTTTGAATCAATAGGCAAAGAAAGGAGTTACTGTGCTGGCTGGAGTGATTCGGACTCCTGATGGGAAACTGCATTGCTACTTTATGCTGCTTTACAATGAAGGGAGGGAAATCACTTCAAGATTACAGGAGATAGCAGGGCATCTCTTGGTATTAATGTGGGTTGTGATTAAGTTCAATGGATAACTAGAACAATCCAGGTAGAGAAGCTAAGGTCTCAGATCCTTTAGGAATAGAGATTTGTTTCTCTTTACCAGTTAAAAACTACAAACAGCTGAGGTACTTAATGAAGGCAAAGGAAATACAGAATAGATAGTGATAAGAGCTAATTATAAATAGCAGTCTAATCCACATGACCACTTAGAAGGGAAACAAGGGTGTAATTACCATAAGTACTCCTTAGTTTATTTTTGTTATAAATGTGTGTGTGTGTGTAGAGAGAGAGAGATAGTGAGGGAGAATTTTTGTTTACTTTCTTATTCCCCTTATCATGTAGTATAAAAAGCAAAATGTTTTAAGTACATTGAATAGTATTTGAGTATTATTAATTTCATATCAGTGTTTTTAAATTATGGACAATCAAGGAGAAGAGTAAATTTCAGCCAAAGGTTTTGTCTCTTCTGGGAAAGTGGTTGAAAAATTTTCAGGTTATTTATATATTTTGGCAAGATAATTGTACCAGGTTAGGTAAAATTAAGACATTTTTATTTTAATTTAGATACTAGATATAGTTAAAAGAGATCTACCTAAATATCAAGTTGAATAGGGGGTGATTTTTGATGACAAATTTGTGTGGAAAATTGATTGAGCCACAGAATTCCCAGATATATGTTAAACATTGTAATGTGTTTTCCTATTGAGATATTTTTGAAGTAGGCTAACATTTAGACTGGCTAAAGTAGATTTTTTTCCTAAATGTGGGTCAGTCACAATCAATCCATTGGCGACTTGAATAGAACCAAAATAAGGACTAAGAATATCTGTCTGCCTGAGTATCTTCAGGCCAGGAGTTGGGTCTTCTGCCTCCTGACTCAGACCTGGACTCTGGCTTCAACTATTACTTTAGCACTTTTGGGTCTCCAACTTACTGGCTAAAGATCTTGGCCTCTTCTTAGTCCCTACAAATACATGACCTAATCCTTGAAAATAATCTTAAAAATGAAAATCATTGAAAAATGCCTTCGTATGTGTATATACACAGTGCACATGCACAAATGTGGGTGTGTTTGTGTGTCCTATTTGTTATGTTTCCCTGGAAAGCTCAAAATAATGATATAAATATATTTGACATTTAAATACCTAAAGAGTCGCATCCCTTGAAGGTTGATAAAGAAAATGAATAGCCATTTCTTTTTCAGTGAAATTGCAGATATTGTTGAAGTTAACTAAAGGAAGCTAAAACAGGTTTCAGAGAGTTCTCTAGATTTTCTGATGATAATTTCATCTTCATGAAGGTAGAAGATGCAGTGAAGAAACTCTTCTTATAGAGAAAATTGTTCTTAAGTAAAAAGAGCAAAATTTAGAAGGGATATCACATGATTTTTTTACAAAACATCAACCTTTAAAATTATATCTTGACTCTGATCTCTTTCAAGTTACATATTTCTGTCACCTTAAATCATTCCATTGTAATCTCTTGCCAAGGCATTGGGCAATAATTTCTGACCTAATTACTTATTTCCACCTTTGCCTCTTACTTGATGTGCATACTATAGATAGATTTATCTGTTCTTTCTTTCTTCTTCATTATAAAAAATTCAGTTCTATGAGTGCAAAAATTGTCCTTCTCTTTCATGTCTTAATGACCACCATGTGAAACACTACTTTAGAAATTGTAATAAATGAAATAGTTTTCTTTTATAGTATTTTTTCTTAATTTTGACTATAATTATTTTGACAAATTCTTAAATAATATTAAATGTTATTTTAATTTCCAAGTAACATGGCATATATGCTAAAAATAATTCATTGATTGGATGTGTTTCCTGTCTCATAGAAGGATATACCAAATATGCTAACTTTTTAAAATATTGAATATTTTAATGACTAAACTTTCCTTATTGTAAGCCTTGTGTATTTTGTCAATACATATTGTCTAGTTTCTGATTATTTCCATTATATAAAGTGGAATTTGAGTCAAGGGCATAAAAATTTAAATATCTCTTTACATTTTAATTTTATTTTAGCAGGGCTCAATTGATTTATAACTGTACTCCAAAATAATATCACAATGATATTTCCCCATAAGTAACATTAAAAATGTATATTTGTCTTAAACTTTTCTTTTTCTGATAAAATATTTTATATTGTTAGTTTTAATTTATAATTATTTATGATATTCAACTTTTTATTACATGGATAACTCACATTTGAAAGTAAATAAATACTGATCATTATTACCATTTCATTGAATTTTTTAAGAAATTATTTTAATTAAGATGCAACTTACTTTGACTAATGATGTAACAAAATACAAGCTATAAAGAACTGTATGAGAACCAACATTTGAATAAGCCTTACTTTTCTACGTATTTCTAAAACCATTTTCATTATTACATAATCAGGGTATATTTTATAGCTTTTTATATATTCTATCATGTTGTAGTGGAATTTGTGCTAAGCTGTAGAGTAAAATGTAATGATAGATATACCTATTTAATATACAGAAAATTATTATAACAATTTTACTTGATCAATGATTAATAATGACATCTACCATTCTCTTACTCTTGAGAAAGTTCTTGTATTTATTAATTCTCAACCATATATTAGCATGACAAATAGATACGCAAGGTCCAAGAAAGATTCTCTAAGCTGAAACAATGTGCAGTTCTAGAGCATGAAAACTGAAAACCACAATGTATATATGCATTTGGAACTCTAACATGAGCTGAGACAAGAGTGCTCTTTGAAGTCACTGAATAAACAAATGATTAAAACCGTGAAGGGGAAGTCAACTCATAATAATAAACACCAAAGTCACTGAAAGACTACCATGCTTTGATCTCCATAAATAATTTAAAACTAAATGATTAGAAAATCATTGAATAAATGTAGGAATTTCCCAATTTTTTAAAAAGTTTCTTCGAGCGCCTCTTTCATATGACTCTAGTTATTTCAAATATTTAACATTTTAATTTTTTATGAAAATTAGGTTGATTCATCATGGTCAACTAAACTGTGAATCATTAGAACTTAACATTATGACATGTTAGCTTACAATAAAAATGTTGGCATTTTGGGTCATTGCTTTCTTCATAGCGTAACGTAAACTTATGCATCTCTTTGGCTACTGTTTGGTTACTTCTAAGGGTAATAAGCTAGTGATGTTTAGTAAGGAAACAATGGCAGTAAACTGGGTGGGTAAAAGGTAAAATTGTTTTCCGAAAATAAATGTTTTGTACATAGGCAAGTGGAAAGACAGAAGGCAAATTTGACAAACAATTCAAGGACTACATCTTGAAAAACTTTGCTAGTCGTGCTCAGGGTTTTATATCTCATTCTGAGAATAAATACACTGATGTGGTCTAAAACTAAGTGACAGAAAGATGTGGCAGCATGCCTTCCAAGAGTGTAGAGGAATGGCTGAGAAAGGACAAAGACTAGGGGCTGGAATATGTTGACTGTTGCAATTTCAACACAAGAGGAATGCTTGCTAGAGTAGAGATGGTGTGAATAAAAATGCATAAACCTGAGAGGCAATCTTTTGGATCCACAATATTGTGTCTGCATGTGGCAAGAGACGAGAAAAGAAAGGATTGAGGTGGCTTCCGAACAGAAAAAGAAAAAAAAAATGTTTTACGTTCTGTTGGGTAGCTAACAATACATTGAGTTAAGTACCTTTTGGGTATAAGGTACATTAATAACATTGTAATATGTGAACTGATAAACAGAACTGAGGCTGAGAACACCATGATGTTCGTTTTTGAGAGTCATAAAAATACATGAAATATTTTTCTTCTATCTATTTGGATTTTTGAATTAGTTCATTATAGATTCACAGATGTTTTGTTAGTGCATAATAGTTACACATAATATTGGGCTTCATTTTGACATAATTAAAAAAGCATGGAATATAATTTACTCCACTTTTTTCACAGTACTTCCCATTTCCCTTGGCTCCTCTCTCCCACTGTTTCCTTCCTTTTACTCTACTGTTTTTTTCTATATATTTATAGTTCTTTTTTAAATGAGTGCATGATAAATATACATAAAGGTGAAAATAACTGTGGTATATTTAAGTTAACTGTGGTATATTCATATATGTACATAGGATAGTTGGGTTAGTTTCATTCTAAACTTTTTTCCTGCCCCTCGTCCCTCCCCCTCGACTCCCTTCCTCTACCCTAATGATCTCTCTTCTATTTTCATGGGATTCTATCCCCAATTTTTTCTCCCCCTTTGTGGTTTAGCTTCTGAATTCAAGAAAAAATATCCACCTTTGACTTTTCTAGGTCTGACTTATTTCACTTAGCATGATGTTCTCTATTTCCATCCATTTACCAGCAAATGCCAGAGTTTAATTCTTTTTATCTCAGTAAAACTCCATTGTGTAGTTAATAAATGGGCAGAATTACTAAACAGACACTTCTCAAAAGGAAAAATACAAATGGCCAACAAATACGCAAAAATGTTCAACATCTCTAGCAATCAGAGAAATGCAAATCAAAACTACACTGAGATTTCAACTCACTCCAGTCAGAATGGCAATTATCAAGAATACAAATAATAATAAATGATGGTGAGGATGTGAGAGAAAAAAGGTGTACTGATGCAATGTTGGTGGGACTACAAATTAGTACAACACTCTGGAAGGCAGTATGGAGATTCAAAACAAAACTAGGACTGCAACAACCATATGACCTGGATATCTCACTCCTTGGTATACATCCAAAGATCTAAAATCAGCATGGACTCAGATATCCTGCTCCTTGGTTTACATCCAAAAATTCTAAAATCAGCATGTTATAGGGATGCAGGCACATGAATGTTTAGAGTCGAGCAATTCACAACAGCCAAGTTATAGAACCAGCCCAGATGCTGGTAAACAAATGAATGGATAAATAAAATATGATATATATATATATGTATATACATATATATATAAACTAATTTTTTAAATGCTATTAGTAAGTTTAACAAAAATTATTTGAATATATTAGTAAGGCTAAAATATGCTTATGTAATTTGGAAGTAAAATAATAGACCATGTATAGATATTTTCAAAATGCAAATTTTGCCGTAGAGAATGGAGGTGGGATAATAGTGGAAGGTGACATGTTTGATAATTCATTTTTTACTTTTTTCTCCTCCTTCTCCTCTTCCTTGTCTTCTTCCTCCTTCTAAGTATTTTAGTTTATTTACAGAGGCTGTATTAACATAGGAAACCTGACATTGTCCAGATATTTACCAAAGAAACTAGGGGGTTGAATGCATCAATGATATTGAAAAAAGCAACAAATAATGTCCTAAGATTCTGAGAAGCTCTGTGTAAGAACTGGAGTACTAAATTTGCATAAGAGAATCAACATCTGTTTCAGGATAACAGTGAAGGAAGCATATGACCATACTGCTGGAATTTTGTGAGTAAAAGTGGGCATTCACACCTCTTTGGTGAAATTGTACTATGAACTTTTTAATTTGGATATATGTTCACTGGTGACAAATGACGGTGAAACTTGTTTGGGATAGGAGATGGATCACATTGATATATTTTACCACTAGGAGTTATGGAAGGGGCAATTGATGTGATTGAAGTTGATTACTGTAAATTTTTTCACCAAAATCTACATTCTATCCCAGCACCACTTGTCACATGACAATAATCACAAAAACTGGCAGAATTAGTCATTAGTTGTTCAGGTGTACCTAAAGGGTACTGGACAAAGAGATTGGTTAAAACATGATGGAGGGGCTGGGACTGTGGCTCAGCGGTGAAGCATTTGCCTTGCACGCGTGAGGCACCAGGTTTGATCCTCAGCACCGCATAAAAATAAATAAAATGAAGGTATTGTGTCCATTTATAACTAAAAATATTTTTAAAATTAATGGAAAGAACCTATATATATATAGGGGGGGAGGAGAGAGAGAGAGAGAGAAAGGGGATATCATTTACACATGCAGTAACGTGCATTCTCTAACCAATATCTTCATGACTAGCAGGTAAGAGATTGACTTCTAGTGTCAAGATAAACAACATCTAAGTCAAATTAAGTGCTTATAAAAGTAAATCATTGAATTTGTATTGAACAAAGAAGAAAGTAGTGAGTATCAGCACTATTTACTTGGCCAACTTGTCTGCCCTCTGGAATTTCTACTTTGAGGTATTGGCAGCAGCAATCAAATATGATGGTGTTGAGATGTTTGGAATTATATTGAGGCTCATACAGAAATTCACATTTTATTAATTTCCTAAGAGTTTTCAGGGTAATAGAGACTCATAAAATTTTTAACATTCTGTTTCAGAATGATGATTAGGAATCAATATTTTGCTTCTTTCTGCTATTCTGAAATGCAGGGATTCTTTTTTCAAAATGTTATTGAGAGAAAAAGTAACCAGATATTCATTATTATATATTAAATAAATGTGGAAAGCATTTCTGTCCTGGAATATTGCTGTAGTTTGAATGTTGAATGGTTGAATGTCCCCCAATGGTTAAGTGTTAAAGGTTTTGCCACCAATGATGCTATTGGGATGTTGTTGAGCTTTTGTAGGCGAGGCCTCCTGGGACATCCTGAGGTCATGACGGTGTGACCCTGTGGGGGATTATGGACTCCAAGTTTCTTACTTTCCTCCTCCTAAGAGGATTGAGGTGAGCAGGTTTTCTGTGCTACATCCTTCTCTAATGATGTGCTGCTTCATCACAGGCCTGAAGCAGCATGGTCAATCATGTGTTACACCAATACTGTGTGACAAAATAAATCTTTTTTTTTTTTTCATATGTTGAGATGTACAAGGTATTTGGAATTAGCATGGAAGCTGACTAACAACCCATTTTTAAAGAGGTATGCTATAGTATGGAATGTCCTTCAAAAATGTATGTGTGAAAGACTTAGTCCCCAGAATGACACTATTGGAAGATCATTAGAAACTTTCAAGAAATGAGGCCCTGTGAGCTGTCATCTCGTCATTGGGAGCATGCCCTTAAAGGAATGGCAGGCTCCCACCTCTTCTTTCCCTTAGCTATCTCTCCTTGAGGTTCCCACTTCCCAGTGTGTGTTCCTCCTCACCATAGGCTCTAAAGCAATGGCTCCAACTGAACATGGACTGAAACCTCCAGAAGTGTTTGTCACAAATACATAAATGAACATCCTCCCACTAGAAATTGATTGTCTTGGATATTTGATGTATATTAACAGAAAGCTGAAACACAGAAGATTGATGTGAATGTTCACTGAATGCCCATGTGTTCAAGGTTTAGTCTCAAGGTTGGTGCTGTTGGAGGTGGTGGGAACTTTAGGAGGTGGGGATTTTGAGGAGATTTTAGGTCAAGGGGGGCGGGGCATGCCCTCAAAGGGATTGAGAGACCAGGGTCTGTTCTTTCTCTTTCTGCTCCCTGAAGCTACCAGGAGCTGAAGAACTTCTGCTCCATCTTGTGCTCTCCATCGTGATGGGCTGCCTTGGGACAGGCTGAAAAGCAATAAAGCTAATCAACCATGCACTGAAACTTTCAAAACTGTGAGTCAAAATAGAACTTTTTGCTTCATAAGTTGATTATCACAGGTATTTCTTATAGCAATGAAAAGCTAACACATTGTCTGGAAAGAATTTAATTATCTTCCACTATATGTATTTCAAATTATTTTGAAGTTAAACATTTTAAAGTTTATCATATTCTATTTTAATCTTATATTTTTATGTGTAGCTGCTAGCTTCTCCAGCACACAGCTCTTTTTTAAATAAAATTTTAATATAACTTCATATGTAATATACTTATATATACATATATTTTTGTACTTATTTTATAATATTTTCATTATAAAAATCCAAATAAATGCTAAAATTTGGCAACACTTTTCTGTAAAGCAGCACATAGCTAAGTAGTTTTTGTTTGTGGGCCACATAGACTGTTACCTCTACTCAATTATGTCAAATTAAAGCCAAAGCCACCACAGATAATATGCAAACAAATTGTGACCATCTTTCAATAAACCTTTGTTCAAAAAAACACACCTAGAATTGGAATTGACCTACAGGTTTTAATTTTCTAATCTCCATCCTAGATCAATTAAAAATATCCATGAATCTCACCTCAGGAAATTCTAAGATTAATATTTCTAGAGCCACTGACCCCAATATAAGAATTGCATTTTAATTTTCTATAATAGAGGTATAGTTTGACACCTTTCTCTATGGGAATTCTTATATTAAAAATTGTTCCTTTCATATTTCTTAGTGCCTAAAATACATGCTTTATTTTGGAGTTAACTGTGTTAACAGTGTTGCAGCATCCTGGAGTGGATGGAACTGGAGGGACACATTACAGGAGTAATTTTTCACATAATGCCCTAGGGTTGTCCATGGGAAGGTGGTAATGAGTGAACTCCCAAATATCTGTGGGAGACAGCCCATCGCAGGATAAGTAAATTGTTCTTGGCACCTGGTCTGTTTACCTCCCTGACTGGGAGAATCATTGCACTAGTAATGCTTTTCCAGCAGGCAGGTAGAAACTTCATGGAGTCTACAGCAGTTGGTGATTATATTTAGCTGTGAGAAACAGAAAACTTGTTCATCCCTGGCTTAAACAATTATGGGCTTATTTTTTCCAAACAATTAGAAGATTAAAATTATATCAACAGCTCATGAGAGTCAGGGCTGAGCTTTCTGAAATTTCCTTGGCCTTCCCTTTGTATCCTGCTGCTTGGGTTGCTTGAGCTCCAGTACCCAAGTTTCTATTCTAAACAGGAATGAGATGTGAGCAACAGGGAGCAAGCAGGTGCTTATATTAAGAACACAGCTTTACCCTATTTCTATGTTGCCAAATTTGAGTCACAGGTCCTTCCATGGAATACTGGAAAATGTGACTATAAGTCTGGTATGCAGGTCCTGGTATACAGGATGATTGAATTGACCAGTAATTGGCAAGCCATACATCACTGTATATGGAAAGTTTAAGTGCCATATCACCATCATGCACAAGAATTGTGCCTTAGGACAAAAAGGAAAGAAAAAATAGCAAACTCTTGGCTAGTAAGAAATTTTTTATTAGTTCTAAGTATTACAGCTGTAATGCTGTTTTTAAAAGTCATAAATTTGAACATGAAACTGTAATTGTCTATGCTTATTTTTTGGTTGAAATTTCTGAACCAACAATGCTCTACAGATGAGGCAATTTCATCTGGATACTCTGATTTTCCCTGTTTCTGTTTATCAGCTGTCACAATTATATTTGACATTCACACTTGATCTAGTCTGTGGCTCTCCCATCAAGTCAGATCTAAATATGGAAAAGTCATGAGCACGATCTCATATTGGTGATAAAAAGGGAGGAATTCCACTTGTTAGCTGCTTCTTTGTGTGCTACTATCCCCAAAGGTGTCCAACATGCACAGATTCTCCATTTTATGACAGATTCCAAAAGGCTTTCCACACCCAAAGTGTGAATGTGTGGTGTGCATCTATGTGTGTGTGTGTGTGTGTGTATAATATATATACTATATATAGTAAAATATAATATATAAAATATGTTATATATATGTATATATATTTAAAACGTGTATATATATAATGTATAGGATATGTGTATATATATAAAATATATGTGTATACATAAAATATGTATGTATATAAAATATATGTATATATAGTAAAATACAATGTATGAAATATATTACATATTAATAAACTATATATGCTTTTGTACATGGCATATATTACATGCAGTACATCCATGATATAATGACATGTTATTTTTCTTTGCATTTAACTACATTCATTTTTACAGACTGGACTTTATTGATTTTTATTAATTGTTCTGAAATTCTATTCAGTTTTTTCCAAATAATGCTCTGTTTGTTTTTTAAATATTATGTTTTAGATTGGAACTTCTATATGCTCAAAAGAGAGGAATCTTAAAATTCTAGAAAAAAAGGAAAACTCCCTTTTCCACTCTATTCAAATGTGCAGTAATACTTCCAAAATCATTATTTTGATTAATTAATATTTCTTCTGATATTTCATTCTTTCTAGATATGATATATTGCCAGTTTTGTTAACTGAATTTTATTCATTCTTTATTATCTTCTTTTTATCAAGATAAATACAGAGAGTCCATGATTTTTCTACTTTGCTATTGTGTGAAAATGATATGCATTTGGGTGCAATCATACTTTGAATTTTGATATTTTCCTTGGATGGAGTTAGGCAGTATGCTGTTCACTTTTGGTGCTGGGCAGAGTCTCCCAATCCACCTCACGACCATGGGGGCAAACAATGGATACTCTATTGTACTATGTTGCTATGATATGATGTATGGTGGGCTAGATGTATTAAATTCATACTGAATGTAAGATATTTTCAATTTCTGATTGGTTTTTGAGGATATAAACCTGCTGTAATATAAGTGTCATCTATATTAGAATTCTCAAAATTGTATCCCAATTTTACAACTTCCTTGCTTTTACTCCAGATGTAGCTCAATTTTTGGCAACAGTCAGTGTATTCTGACTCTACATATTTATGATTCTATTAATGTTGTTCACTGGTAAGTTTTTTCAATATAATTCTAACTTTATTTCAGTTAATAACGGCCATATATCTGATTTATTTACTTTGCTATTTATTGCTAACTCTTCCCACTATATTATAACTATGAAATCTATTTTATTTTCATTTTATTGAAGATTTAGTTGAATTCTTTGTCATGGTGATTCTGCTCATCACTTCTGCATAATAGTCCTAGACATTTTCAGAATTTTGGTACCTTCACCTTTGCAATCCTGTTTTTCTGGTTCACATGTTCATGCTCATTTATTCTGTCATTTCAGTAAATCACACTCTATATTGCTTCTCTACAACTGGCGTATGTATTTATCGGGAGCATAAAAAGCTACCAAGGTTTTATTCTAAATGAAAACTGATTTTTTTCTGTATTCTGATTACTGTTAATTTTCCATCAGGGATTCACATGCATTTCTTTATAGTCATCTAGATGTTTACCAGAGCCATCCAATCTAAAGCCTGAAAAGTTTTTACAGTCCGAAAGCGCTTTTCTGGTGCTGGGAAATGCCATGATGAGGCTTAACTCAGTACTGTTTGTTGTCTTTGTAGTCGTTGATTCTCAGTTACAATTTCATCTTGGAGGAGTGTTCTTATGCTGCATTTCACTACTGTCCTCCATTTCACTTCATTTTCTCTCCTTTGACGTTCTCCTGAGATGTAAATTGCAACTCCTAAATTGAACCATTAATTGTATTGTATTTTCTTCCATAATATTAAATTTTTTTTGCCTTGTATTTTCAAAAATATTACCTTGCACATTATTCACAAAATTTAGTGGAATTTTAATCAGGCCATCATATTTTGGGAGCATTTTTCTATTTTATTATTTCACTTAAAATATTATTTTCTTTCTGAGTTCCAACATCCCTTGTTTCCCTGAAAAGGATAGCACTGATATGCTTAAGATTTTCTTTGGCAAGCAACATTGCCATTTGTGGGGATGGGTTCTTGGTCTTTATCTCTCATGTCAGAGACTCAACCAGATGTTCTGCTATCCAGCTAGAATTGAAGGTTGATATTCTAATATTTCAATGGCCAATATTTTTTTGTGTGTGTGGTGCTGGGGATTTGAACCCAGGCAAGCACTCTACCGACTGAGCCATATCCCAAGTCCTTGTTTTTTTGTTTTTTTGTTTTTTGATAAGGATTCACAGTATCAGTATTCACAGCCTTTTGTTATTAAGCATCTCAGTTTTTGTTTTGCTTTGTTTTGTTTTTATCTTTGTTTGTTCCCAGCAAAATAATTTGTACTTTCTGGTCAATGTAAGACTGTATGTATAAAAATAAAAAAAAATGAGTGGTGGAAGGAATTTGGGTCACTCCAGTTTAATATTGCAGTTAATTTATGGTACCTAGTTACTGCAAGTGTTCAGTACCTTACCACCCATGAATGGCTGACACACTGCGAACTTGAATCTCTCTTGCCAAATTAATCTGCAGAGTAAACCTCCCATTTTTCATGTGCATGGGGAAAAGATAATTAAATATAAATAGGTCTTAATGATATTCTGCACTAACTGGCTATCTAGAAAGACAGGAACTACAGAATTTAAATGCTCCTAATTTCTCTATTTAGAAAATTTCCTTATTCTTATTTGCACTTTTTAAGCACATAAGCAGCAGTAAAATCTTACATCAATTTCTCATATTTTGAAGTATTTTAGTACCTAAATCAGCTTTTGCTTATTTGGATATTCTTTGCAGAGACATAAATAAAGCTAGCTATCCAATCTTGCTTAAGTTAGTTTAAAGTGTTCCATCTAATTTTTTTTTTATTTCTTTAAATATTTTTATTTGTTCTAATTAGTCATACATGACAGTAGAATGCATTTATGCCTTTTGACAAATCATACATAAATGAAGTATATTTCCTCATTTTTCTGTTTGTTGTACATGATATGGGATCACATTGGTCATACAGTAATCTATGTACATAAGGTAATAATATCTGTTTCATTCTACTATCCTTTCTACCCCCATACACCCTCCCCTCACTTCACTTCCCTCTGCCTAATCTAAAGTAACTTTATTCTTCCCTAGCACCCTGTCCTATTTGGAAATTAGAATCCAAATATTAGAGAAAACATTGGGCCTTTGGCTTCTTGGGATTAGCTTATTTTGCTTAGCATGATATTCTCCAATTCCATCCATTTACCAGCAAATTCTTGCATTGAGTTTTAACTTTCTAAAATAAATTATAAAGCCAGACTTGGTGGCACACACCTGTAATCCCAGCAGTTTGGGAGGCTGAGGCAGGAGGATTGAGAGTTCAAAGCCAGCCTCAGCAAAAAGCGAGGCACTAATCAATTCTTTGAGACCCTGTCTCTAAATAAAATACAAAATAGGCTGTGGGTGTGACTCAGTGGTTGAGTATCCTCAAATTCAAACCCTAATCCTAATCCAATAAACAAATAAATGTTGAATCATTTACCAGTTAATGCCTTTGAAAATATTTATTAAAAAATTAATGTCATTTTATCAGTGTTTTACCTATGAGAATGTATTGCACCATATTTAATAACTTAAACTGTTATTCAAACTTGGTTCTCTTATATAAAATTTCTAGTCCATTTTTATCCTCTCTAGGTAGCATGTATTTTGAATATTATAATTTTTAATGATACTATTAATATATGAAAATATAATTTCACTGTGAATAGGTTTTTAAAAGGTTTTTCTGGTTCTTATACTTTGATTATTTCTTTCCTTCTTTCTTTTTTTTTAAGGGTATGAAATGTAGTCTCAGTCCATATGGGTTCTTATAACAATAATTACATAACAAACAGTATCATGGTGTAAGCATGAGTTGTCCCCCAAAAGATCCTATTTTGATGAAGGAAAGTTCAGAGGTGAAATCATTAGATAATGATAGTTGTAACTTAATCAGAGATTGATCCATTTGATGAATTAATAATTTCAATGAATTACTGGGTGATAATTCTTGGCAGTAGGGTGTGGTTGGAGGAAGTAGGTCACTAGGAGCGTGCCTTGGGAATTATGTATGTTGTACCTAGATTGTCCTCTCCCTCTCTGCTCCCTGACTACCATGAACTGAGCAATTTTTCTTCACTTGGTCCTTCTGCCATGATATTCTGCCTCACTTTAGACCCACAGCAATGGAGTCAGCTAACCATGCACCGAAACCATGAACCACAAATAAACTTGTCCTTATATAAGTTGCAGTTGTCAGGTATTTTGGTCACAGAGAAAGAAAGCTGACTAATGCACAAGGTAGCATATAATTAACAAGAATTTATTTCTCAGAGTTCTGGAGAGTGGCAAGTCCAAGATCAAGGCACAAGCAGTGCCTTCTTTCTAATCCATAGACTGAGCAAGCTCTCTGAGTCTTCACTTAGTGGAAAGGGCCCACAAACTCCCTTGGTTCTGTCATGGAAGGATGCTGATCCCCTTCATAATAGTAAGAAGTAGAGTTAAAGTCCAGTTGCTCAAATTCTATACTTTCCAAAGAAGACCTGTCTTTAGCCTGGCCCTTGGACAGCATTTAGGAAATAACTTCCAAATCCTTTTAATAATCTGCCAGGTACATGTTTCTTTCTCTCCCTCTCTCCCTGCTCCTCTCTAATCTCTCCCCCCTCCCTAATCTCAGGGGAAACAGATTTATCTTCCTTCCCCATTTTAGGCATATTTATCTGTCCTTGAGAATACACCCACCATAGGAACAAAGTAATCCAGACTTTGGGGATGGTACCAGAATATCTCAGAAATGACTCTCTCCCAAATTAACCAGTGAATTACAACTCCAACAGAGAACATATGGAATGGAGCCTTTGAATCATCTCTTTAAAAGTCCCCTGTTCCTGATGATGGGCAGAATCACAGCCTTTGGGACTGGAGTCTTCTGTGTTTCTCCTTTTCTAACAAAACAATAAACTTCTTTTTTCTTTATCTTAAAAAAAGAAGAAAAGAAAAATATGCAAGATATGGTTATTCCATACTAATGACATTGTATAATATGATATTTAGCTTGTTTTATTTGTCTGACAACCTGAGACTTTTTTAAAAAAATCTATTTCAACAGATAAATTTATGTAAGCAATGTGATTCATGGGGAACAGCTATTCTCTTTTGGGGTGGGGAAGAGCTAAAGTCTTGAGTGTCTGAGGTGAGTAAGATGGCGCTACACGTGATCATGTGATTATCACTCAATAAAATCCCTCTCCAGTAAGATTTGAAAGAGCTTCCCTTGATGGTAACACTTCACATGTGCTGTCAAAAGCTCTCAGTGGGAGACTTAAATGCATTCCTTTGTAACTCCCTGGGATGGGAAATGAAACCTGTGTCCTAATTCGTTTAAGCTCTTGGAACAAAATATCTTACACCAGATCTTTTATAAACAATGGAAATTTATTATGACTGTTCTGAAGGCTGGGAGGCCCAAAAACAATATCCTGGAACTTTCATTGTTTCATGTATGCTTGTTCTTCTTGGGGCCTTCTCTGTGTGGAAAGAGGGACGAACAGACTCTCTCAAATCTTTTTTATTATTAAGAATACTAATCACATTTATGATAGCAAAGTCCTCATGACCAAATCACCTCCTAAAGCCTCCACCTCTTAATACCATCACTTTGGGGGAGTTAGGTTTCAAACTTTGGGAAGACCACAGCAGCCTGGAAGATTGCTTCTTGGTCTCACCTGGTCTTCACCATATGAGTCTTTTCTGTTTTCTGATTTAATTAATATGTTTTCACTATAAAAAAATTAACCATGAGTGTAATATCTTTTTCTGAGTCTTTCTAATCTTAAGGAATACCGATTAATGTTCACACACACACATACACACATACAAACACACACACACACCACAAACAGAGTTGTATGTAATTACATGTACCTACATGTAATAATATAAAAAAAGACTAGGAAGTTCAGTTTCCCCATTGGCTTCAATTGATAAGATAGAGTGTGGTTTCTTAACTATTTCTTGGCTGAAATGAAAGTCACACAGCCCAAATAGCCATCAATGATAACCCCTTGACAGAAATGAAATGTTTTGCTACTGCCTTTCCCCCTTATAATACCCTACATCTACACTGATAGGAGACCATGGGGAGAGGACTTGGTATCACTTTGCAGGGAAAGAAAAAAAAGCCTGTCTATTCTCAGGCTGGGTGGTCAGTCTTCTTGGAGACCTCTTCGGGGCAGGGTTGAGTTCACCCAGCGTGTCAATGTTGGAACTCTAGAACTCCAGGTTTCCCTGTGGACTCTCATTAGTGTGGGAAAAATAAAGGCAAACATCTTTCTCTGTTGGGTTTGCATGTACTTGAGCAGTTTGGGGCTGTCTTTTCTTGATTCTTTGGCTAGAGAGACAAGTCTTCCGTTGGAGTATGATTTTACCTGGGTTCATGAGCTTGGCACTGTTCTGCAGCTTTTCAGCTTAAAGTCTGAGGTTTATGAATAAAAAAAGATAGCCCAAGAAACTTACAGCTATGCACACCTTGCATCTGAGAGCTCAGAATGTCTGCTTTTTGTTTTTGCTTTTGTTTTTTTGTTGTTGCTGTTAAAAATTCAGGATCTTTTAATGCAGATTTTATGAACTATTTCAGGGGATTTTTTTGTATTAAACAAGAAGGGTATCATAAAACAAGTGTATATCATCTTTTCAGAGGTGCAAGTGACACATTTTATATATAAAACTTATACGCGTAAGATCAGAATACTACAGTGATGCAACCACATCAATGTTTATAGCAGCTCAATTCACGATAGATAGATTGTGGAACTAACCTAGATATCCTTCAATAGATGAATGGATAAAGAAACTGTGGTATATATACACAATGGAGTATTATTCAGTCATAAAGAAGAGTAAAATTATGGTATTTGCAAGTAAATGGATGGGATTTAGAGAATATCATGCTAAGTAAACCCCTTCCCCAAAAAACAAAGGCAGAATGTTTTCTCTGATAAGTGGATGCTGATACATAAGAGGGGTGGTAAGGGAAGAGTGGAGCAACATCAGATTGTGTAGAGGGAAATGAGGAGAGAGGTAGGGGTGGGGAGAAGGAAAGATGGTGAAATGAGACAAACATCATTACCTTATGTGCAGGTATGTTTACATGAATGGTGTGAGTCTATATTGTGTACAGCCAGAGAATTGAAGAGTTGTACTCCATTTGTGTACAATGAATCACAATGCATTCTGCTGTCATATATAACTAAATAGAACAAACAATAAAAAAAGAAAAAAAATTTATACCCTGCAATCTTCCAATTGACTTATTATGTATAGTAGCTACTATATAGTTGGTATTGGTTTGCTAACAATGATATAGCCTATATATGAAGACTGTTTTATTCAACTGTCAGATATGTATACCTCTTTTCCACTTAACTAATCCCCAGATAATTGTGTACCCAATAAGATATTGATAAGGAAATGGTGACAGGAACCTCTGTTCCCTTGTTCTGAATCTTAGGTGGAAAGTGTTCAATTCTGAACCATTATGTATGATGATAGGCGTATATTTTGTTAATTTATTTAATTGTTTATTTGTTGTAGACTTCTATTATTAGATTGAACTTTCCTTATATTTCTACCTTCTGTCCCTTTCAGTTTGTTCTGTCATATAACTTCTGCATTCCTAAAGTAATCTTATATAATTATAATAATAATAATTATTATTGTTATTCTGCATAGATACTAAATCACATTGATTTTTGTTTTCTAAATTAAGTTAAAAATGTCACTCCTATTGATTTCAAATTTCAATGAGTTTTGAATAATGATCTATCAATGTAACCACTACTACAATTAAGAAACAAAAGTTTTGTATTACTTCATAAAATTCTTTTGCACTCCGTCGCAGTTAATATCTTGCACAGTTACCTACATTTTATATTTCCATCAGTTTTGCTTGTTCTAGAATTTGCAATATTGAACTAAACAATATAATATGTGGCCTTTTGTGAATTATTTATTTTATTTAACTCAAACTAAGTTAAATAATAATGTTTTACCAAAGCTGTTGAGTGTATTTGTACTACATTCATTTTTATTCCTTAATAATCAATTATTTAATAAATTATTTGGCATATTGTTTGTCCATTTTGATGAACTACCAGTCTATGCTTTTAGATACTAAGGAAAATGCTATATAAACTTCAAAGAAGTCTTTGTTTTGCATCCTTTAATTTTTCTTGGGTAAAGAACTGAGTCAAATTGTTAAGTCACAGCATAGACATACACATAACCTAATAAGAAACTATCAGACTGTTTTTCAAATTGGTTATGCAACTTTACATTCCCAATAACAGTGTAAATAAGAGTTTAAGCTTTTCCTTATGCATGTCAACACTTGATATTGCTACATGTTAAATTTAAGCCATATGACTGTCTATAGTTTTTAAGAATACAGTTCTAATATACATTTTCTTCATGAGAAAAAACAGCTCAATACATTTTCAAAGGCATTAAACATTCCAAAACTATGTGCTCAAATACCTTATTAAACTTTGTAGAGGTATTTGTTATAGACTACTGAGGTATAAGAAAATGTACATTGTATGTCCTAGAAACAATTCTCTTTTGTTTAGACATGTGTACTGTGAATATATTCTTCCAAAAGAGGGCTTATCTATACATTTTATTAATGATTTCTTCATAGACGCAAAAGTTTTAATTTTGATGAAGACCAAATTATTAATTTTTATTTGCTTTCATTTTTGTGTCTGAAGAATCTTTTTTTTTTCTTTTATTCATTTAATTTTGATCCATTGAACACAAATGGAGTACAGCTATTTTTTCTCTGGTTGTATACAAAGTAGAGTCATACCATCTTTGCATTCATACGTGTACACATGGCAATGATGTCTGTCTCATTCTGTTATTATTCTTACCCCTCCCACTCTGACCCCACCCCTCCCTTCCCTCTATGCTAACTATCCTTCCTCCATTCTTGCCTCCCTTCCATCCTGCATTTTGCATCATCATTCACTTATCAGAGAGACCATTCGGCCTTTGGATTTGGGGGATTGGCTAATCTCACTTAACATGACAGTCTCCAACATCATCCATTTGCCTGCAAATGCCATAATTTTATTCTTCTTTATGGCCAAGTAATATTCCATTGTGTATATATACCACAGTTTCTTTATCCATTCATCTATTGAAGGGCATCTAGGTTGGTTCCACAATTTAGCTATTGTGAATTGAGCAGCTGTGAACATTGATGTGGTTGCATCACTGTAGTAATCTGATTTTAAGTCCTTTGGGTATAGGCCAAGGAGTGGGATAGCTGGGTCAAATGGTGGATCCATTCCAAGTTTTCTAAGGAATCTCCACACTGCTTCCCAGAGTGGCTGCACCAACTTGTAATCCCACCAGCAATGTATGAGTGTACCCTTTTCCCCACATCCTCTCCAACACCTGTTGTTGCCTATATTCTTAATAAAAGACATTCTAATTGGGGTAAGATGAAATCTTAAGGTGGTTTTGATTTGCATTTCTCTTATAACTAGGGATGTTGAACATTTTTTCATAAATCTGTTGATTGCTTGTAGATCTTCTGTAAAGTGTCTGTTCATTTCTTTGGCCCATTTATTGATTGGGTTATTAGTATTCTTGGTGTAAAGATTTTTGAACACTTTGTAGATTCTGGAGATTAATGCTCTATCTGAAATGTCGGGTATCTCATACTTGACAAAGGAGCCAAAAACATACAATGGAGAAAAGATAGCCTCTTCAACAAATGGTGCTGGGAAAGCTGGAAATCCATATGCAGCAAAATGAAACAAAATCCCTATCTCTCACCCTGTACAAAACTCAACTCAAGATGCATCAAGGACCTAGGAATTAGACCAGGGACCCTGCACATAACAGAAGAGAAAATAGGTCCAAATCTCCATCATATTGGCCTAGGACCAGATTTCCTTAACATGACTCCCAAAGAGCAAGAAATAAAAGCAGGAATCAATGATTGGGATAGAGTCAAACTCAAAAGCTTTTTCTCAGCAAAGGAAACAATCAGCAATGTGAAGAGAGAACCTTCAGAGTGGGAGAAAATCTTTGCCACACACACTCCTGAAGAATCTTTTTTAACCCAATTAACAGGGATTCAGTTTTTTTCTTCAAAACATTTAACTTTAGTGCTTAAATTTATAGGGATAATGTCATGTTAATTTACATCATAACATAAGGAATTTTGTTTAATCTATGAGGCCTATAAGACCCAAATATGGAAATAATATGCATAAAGTAAATGATTTAGATCTCTATAACATTTCACAGTAGGATATATGAGGAAAGTTACTATGATAACTAGCAGATTTAATGTGAATGGATAGAAAGCATCTTAATTTCCTAGTTTAGCTAGAAATGCAATTAATATACTGAAGTCTTACATAATAAAAATAGCTGATTTTTCATAACTTACAGTTTTTTCATTGGAAGTGCAAACACTATTAGAAATTTTAATCTTTTATGTCTACTTTAATTAAAAATAACAAAATGAGAAAATAAATAGAAATGTGACCTTATGAATATCTCCAAGTCATTCAAAATCTGGACACAGCACAAGACTCCTGTCTCCTACATTGGTCAATATCATACCACACTGTACTCAGGGGCATTGTGTAATGTTGTCTGGCACATAATATATTTAAAATAGAGCTTTAAGATTATTTCAATATATTTTTAAACAAATTAAACATTTAACAAACTTTGAATTAGAGTGTTTTAAAACCTCACTTACAATCATGAGACCTTCCATATTTTTTAAGAGTAAACAATGATAAATTATTAAGGAGAAAATAAAAGGAACTATTTGGATTTTTGTTATTCTTGTGGTTTTACATAATTGAAACAAACCTCTTTAATTCCTCAAACAAGTGTCTATAGTTGTGGGAAATTGCATTACAAAAGTAAAATAATTCTTCAACAAATGTAAATTCTTCATTTTTAAAATCATCTTTTCTACAACTTGATTTTTTTTCCATCAAAAAGATACGAAAAAGAAGTTTCACCACCATTCAAGATTACTTTGAGTCAGCAATATTTTTTTTTCACTATTCTTTCCAGGAAATGAAAACAAAAATTGCCAACTCCACATTTTCTTAGTAAATTACATACATAGCTTTTTAATCTCTTTTACAAAATCTAAATGACATTTCGTAATAATAGTTTATGACTCTTCGCAGAAAGATTTTGTCTTTAGCCCTACTTCTTTTCTTCTGAAGTTCTCACTGCACAATATGCAGGGCATCTTTTGGACTTTGTAGACAGTTCAATGAGGTAAAATAATTGGTGGTATTATGGGATGTGAAACCAATGTGTGGGCTCACACAGGAATTGTGTGTGCACATTTCAGGTGTTTGAATATGTGTGCTTGTTTTATGTGCTCCATACCATAACTAAAATTTTAAAATGATTGCAGAGTGTTGTTTTGGTCTATTTTCTGTTGTTATAACAGAAAGACTGGTTAATTTCTAAAGAAAGAAAGTTTATTTCTTACAGTTCCAGAGACTGAGGGTCTTCTTGCTGCACCATTCCATGGAGAAAGTGGCGAGAGTAAGAGAGCAGGGAGAAAAAGATAAATGGTAAGCTTAAGCCCTTTTCTAATCGGCATTAATCCATTCATGAGAGTGCAGTCTTCAGGACCTGAACACCTGCCTCAGGCCTCACCTCCTAACACTGTCTCATTGGTGACTCCGTTTTGAACATGCCTTTTGGAGAGGATCTATTTAAATCAACCAGATGTGCACATAAGGATCATTTGATTCATCTCAAAAATATGCCTGAATTTTTTTGCATTCAATTTACAAGAAAATCTTGGTGTGTATTAAAGTGGTCCTGATGATAGGAACTTGAGTGATCTACAGAGGTTCTCTTTTAAAATTTCAGTGTATACAATATGCAATTCCCATAACAAAAGGTTAGATAGTTGGAGGCTACATTCAAGAATTTCCTGTTATGCCCTCAGAAATTAGATTTTATTTCTAATACTGATGCTATAATAACTATGGAGTACAGATTAGACAAAACATGTATTTAAGGTAAAATAATAAATAACAAAATTTCTCTCAGTGGTTTTGAAGTATCATCTTGAGACTAGCCTCATTAGCATCATCACCTGGATACATGCTAAAAATGCAAATTCTCAGGTACCACCCAATACCCATTGCAACAGAAAATATGGAAGGATGCTCCAGGGTACTGTTTTCACAAGTCCTCCAGTTGATTCTGATGTCTACTTAGGCTTGTAAACTACTAGCCTAGGTATTGAATAAACTGGCCATTTATGAGCAATATGTCACAAATATCTGTTTATGGGAACAGATCTTAAAGTAGTTCGCTTTATTCTATATGCACCTTACTTAGAAAGTTATATAAAATTGGCAATTACAAATAGTTCACCATATTCATAATACACTCATTCCTTTTTGAACTGCAGATCACTTTCACTTTCCCATCTGTGCATAGCTGAAGCCATCCTCATTGCTCTGGTTTTGTTTTCTGTTTTAATTTACCTCCATTAATTATTGGAAATTTCTTCCCATGCCACCTTTATAATATTTTACTATTTAATGTGCCAGTATATTCTTCAAATTTTCATAGATTCTTCAGGCCAAGTTGTCTCTCAGTTGTCAGTTTCTAAGACTTTACTCCTTATCTTTCTTGCCCTCTCTTCTCAAGTTGGATTACACTGCTTTCAAAAGAGAGACAGGTGCTGGTAACACACCTGCCTAGGGCTGCTGTCATTTCCTTCCCCTGAAAAATGATAGCATCCCAACTTTTACAGAGTTCAAGATTGTGACTTCCTTCTGTACATTTGTAATCAAATAAATATATTTAGAAGCTTAGAAAGATTTTTCTATGAAAACTTTAAATAGCCAAGGATAGCACTGGATCTGAATTCAGAACCCTGATTCAAACTCTGACTTGGACAATGATTAATTATACTGCCTTAATGCAACAACTAACATTTGTGGAACTTAGTTTCTTCATATGTAAAGTGGAATAATCATTTCTGTCTCTGAAATTGGTTGTGAGGTTTAAGATGAATTCAGATAAAGCATGCAATTCCAGACATCAGAGCCAGCTCTTGACAGGAATCAAGAAACGGTCACTCTGTGTATGTAACTTTGTGACAAAGGCAACAAAATTAAAAGAAAAACCTTAGGCTATATCCTCCCATAGTATGCATTTTTTCACACTGTTTGCTAAATGATGTGCTGTTTTCTCACAAACTCATACAGTTTGTCATATGGGAATGATATTTCTAGATGGTGACTCGGTATATGAAGGTCTAACAAATATATGACAATTTCTTTACAATATATTGTTTCAATCGTTGCTCACATAACCTATATACAAATTACCAAACATAAAATTGAGAATTGAGGTCACAATAATAAAGACACATTGGGTACTTACAAAAGGAATTTGTGCTATTTTCTTTTATCCTTAAAACTGACCTATGGATAGATAGTGTTATTGCATTAGTTTTGCAGATGGGAAAATTGAAGCACAGAGATATTAAGCAATTTCTCTAAGGACACAGAGTGAGTAATTGTTAGTCAGGATTTAAATGTTAGCAACTGGTCTTTGGAAACTATTCTTAAACTGAGGTGCTCTGCTGCATCTACAAGGGAAATGAACCAAAATTAACAAATTCAGTTATAAAGACCGTTTCTGCTGTGGTTCATAAAGACATGAACTATGAAGTCATTGTTTCGCTACATTATCACAATCTCCTGAGGAGAATTCAGGCAAAATGTGAAGTAAGCACACACACCCAAACCCAAATCCTATCCCAACTCGTTCCCGCAACTCCTCCCCAAGGTAGAATCTGTCAGAAGCAGGACAAGAAAGAGATGTGATGGGGGACTTGTTTTTTTCACGCCAATTTGTGAGCAGTCATGACAGGATTAAAATACTTTGGTTTTGCAGGAAAAGTAAGTAGATTATAAAACTAGCAGCACTGACGCTGCTCGAGACCTTGGTGCCTTTTGTCTCTTTTGGGATTGGATGTTGAAAGCTATGGCCATTTCTGGCATCTGGACTTTTCTAAAGGTCTTTATTGAGATAATTTTTAAACTATGGTTTAGCACTGAAAAACGATAGAACTTAGGGAATAAGGCCCAGGTTTTTGCTAGACTTTTGGCTCAAGGTAAAGAAGGAAAGGAGATGTGCTGATTTTCTTCCAAACTGTCTAATCCATTTTCTCCGGAAAGGAAAATAGACAAAGAAGTGGGACGACTGCCTTGTCAGGAGCTATAAATGGACTGTTTGGCTGCAGTTTCTTCGTTCGAAATCTCTTAGAAATCTGGTAACAGAGAGCAAGACGTAGATAAACCCAAATGAAAAGTATCCTAATGATTTACTATTTTTTCAAATTTACTTTCTGCCTTGAGTTTTGCTTTCCTTATGCTATATCAACTCTGACACCAACGTCTTTTCTTATGAACATATCTCTGCGTTAGCACTTCAAGGTCTGTGGCAGAATATAGCTTCATGTTAATTTATGGGTCTGAACACTCTTTGGAAATTGCTATCATTTCCAAACCTGTTTAAAATGCCTGTGTGACATTTTCCAGAAGAAGACTGACATTGGAATCAGCCTGATTGATTCAGGAGAGGGAATAGATGTGGTATCACATTCCAAACTGGTTTAGAAAATGAAACAGATAATTCAAAATAGTGTGGTAGAAAGAATGGACATCCAAGACTTGAGTCCCACTTTTATATCTAGTATTTAACCCAGAAGGCTACAGTCTATACAATATCTTTGCAGGTAATGACATGTAAAAAATTATATTTGTTGTAAGTGTACAATAAATAGAGTCTCCCAGCAAGTAATATACTTTATCTTAAATGCAAGAAAACTAAATAATTGTAAATATGTATAGTTCTCATTTATTTTCATTTCTCCTATGTATTTTTCACCAAGTCTTCCTTATTCACTGATTTTTCAAAGATTCCCATCCCTACAACATTCAAGACAATGTTGACATATTCCAAATAAATGTTTGCCATTTTGCAGGTTTTTTGTAGTTTCTGGTCATTAACATTTGCCTTCTGAACCATCATGAAAGAAAATATGCTCACATCTTGCTATAACTATGTCCTCAGGGTCCTTGTATTTGGGCAGCCTTTTAAGATTTACAGCAACGTCCTTTCGCATAACAGGACTTGGCTGTGATTCAGGATGAATTTGCCTTACAACAAAATAGCTTCTGGGCTGTGATAAGATTTCAAAGCATTTTTGGAAACATTTAGTTATTTTATATTTATTTATTTTGCATGCATAGCTAAAGTTTTATATACTTTTACCTGATGCTTTATAATGCTATCTGAAAGTAATAAACCCTTCCATTTATGTCTATTCATGTGACAAGATACATGCCTTATTTTGCATTTTTAGTATTAAGTAAAAGGACTGCTATCGTCCCAGTTGTTTTTTACATTTCTTGAATTACTTGGTCTGTTTCATAATACTCCCAATGAAGAGATGACCTGTGAGATTATCCAGTCCTGTGACACCAACAGGGTGTCCAATAATTCAAATCACTTCTGACACTATGTACCAGAACTTAGCTCCGGACTGCACAGGTTTAAAGGGTTAGATCCACAGAACTCCCTACAGTTGATGTCAAGCACAAATGAAAGGCCTAGGCTGTCCACATTTCTGTCCAACCAACTACCATTTAAGATATTCCTATGATTCTCTCCAGTGTTTTATTTTCGATTCAAATAGCGTATAGAACTCAGGGAAACTTTACTTAATGTACCTCAGAAATAGCCAGAAGGAAGAGATTATTTAGAACCAAGTATGGAGTAGAAGAGTGCACAGAGAGTTCCATGCCCATCCCAGGCTGTTACCTTCCTAGCAACCTCTGTTCACCACCCCGAAAGCTCACTGACTCACTGTTGAAGAATTTTCATAAAGCTCCATCTTCTTCCTCTCTGGAGGACATGAATGGGGTCACACTGATGACCACCTCATTAGCATAAACTCCGGTGTGATCTTTTGAAAGGACTCAAAGGGAATAAAAAAGACATTTCCATCAATCTAGAAATTTTAAGTTTTAGAAATTCTGTGCTGTTACCTATCTACTTTGATAGCAGTTCTCCCAATTACGTATCTTTTACCTTAAAACCAACTCCGAGGAACTTACTACTTTTTGAGTATTTTCTATCTCTATGATTTTATTTATATATTACTAGTAACCATTATTTCTTTCTGACCTACTTATAAAATCCAAATTTTGACTGATTCATGGTACAGAATCAAGCACTTTATCAGAAAGTAAGACAAACACATTGAAAGATAATACTTCCAAGAATGCTTTCTTCTTTTCTTCTTCTTTTCTCTCTCTGACTCTGTCTTTGCCTCTCTCTGTCACTCCTCTCTCTCTCTCTCTCTCTCTCTCTCTCTCTCTTTCTCTCTCTCTTTCATTTGGAGGTTTTTCTCTATTTGTGCTACCCTGTGGGAAGTCATCCATGTTCAGGAGAATCAGGATTGGCTGAGCCACGGGATTTAGAACTGGCAGTCATGAGAGACTGTTTCAGATAGCTGGGATAGGTGACTCTGTACGGAAGTGGCTCACCACCTGAGGAAATGATAATGCTCTAAGCACATGGCTTTCCTAACTCCACTCCATCCTGTTCCTCACAGAAGAAGCCCCTCTGGGTCCCCCTTTACCTGTGCTACTACAAATAAAGAGAAGGTGGGTTTCTCATCTTGTTATAGGCCAGATCTTGGCATGACTCTATCCATCACATTCCCTCCTATTTTAAAAGATTATTGACTCCTGTGTTTATTTAATTAAATAGGTTTCTTGGTGATTAATCAATATCCAGCACCATCCTCTGACAGAAACCCTTTCCCTCACCCACACTGGATGTGGCAGAATCTCCTCACTTCTATACCACTCCATTCCCCCACACCCACATTGCTGTTGCTTAGGTCACATATCTTAGAATATTATTCTGGTCCCCAAGTTTCAGGACTAGGTCAAAAGATATTTATCCAATTGAAATAATCACTGGAACCAAATAATACATCTTGCTTTACTGCACTCAACAAAAGAGAAAATAAGATTTAAGAAGTTTACAGGTTGAATTCATCAGAGAAAACCACACAGCAGTCAAGTTCTCTCATTTCAAAATACTCCCAAACACTTTTTGTTTTTAAGCTTTGTGATTTCTGGACCCTACCATAGTTGGCGATCCATTTGCTTTATTCTCTAGAACTTCTCCAAAATGAAAAAGTGGCTTGAGATCTTTCTGTTACCACAGTGCTCCTTTTAAATACTAATACCTCTTCTTCTTGTTTGACCACCCTCATATCAACCATCCTTCTCCTGATCACATTTCTGAATTTACTGAAAATGCGACAATATGGGTCACAGTCCCTTAGGCCCCAACACTTGCTGTCTTAGTGATTTTACGTTCCTGTGGATGACACAGCCAACATCTGGACTTTTATCCTACTTTTCTTCCTTTCATGAATTTTTCTTCCATATTATCCTTGAACATTTCTGGTCAAAAATTCTGAAGTGTTCCCACCTTTAAAATCACTATGTAAAACAACCCAAACTCCACTGAACTTTCTCCTTAGCCATATAATTCATGTGCTCTTACACTAGTGTTGAACCACTTCTTTAGTCTCATCAGGGTTTCCAAAGCATCCACCCTGTCAGTCTCTTTTTATCATTTAAAAATACCATTTATTGGTACATATTAATTATACAGATTAATTATACAGATTTCATCATGGCATTTGGACATGCACATAACTTGGTTCATATTACTCCCTGACACCTTCCCTTGTCTTCCCCTCCTCCTTCCCACTGTGTCCCTCCGTTACCCTAATGATTCTCTTTTATATTCACAATACTCTTTTACTTTCTTTTCTCTCTCTAGCTTCCACAAGAGAGAAAATATACAATATTTATCTTTCTACGTCTGGCTTTTTTCCCTTAACATGATAGTCTCCTGTTTCATTCATTTTCCTGCAAATGACATGATTTCATTTTTTATGGCTGAATAAAACTCCATTCTGTATATACACCACATTTTCTTTGTACCTTTCATCTTTTGATGGATGTCTAGTCTGATTCCATCACTTGGATATTGTGAATTGTACTGGTATAAACTTGGAATGCATGTATCCCTAAAGTATGCAGACATAATTTTTAAAGAAGTAACACCATTGCTCTTCAAATTGTTCCATGAGATAGAAGGAACATTGCCAAACTCATTCTATTAAGCCAACATCACCCTGATACCAAAAATCAGAAAAGGATACTTCAAGCCAACAAAACTACAGACCAATATTCTTGATTAACATAAATGCAAAATTTCTTAAGAAAATATTAGCAAGTGGAATACAACAGCACATTTCAAGACCATACACCACGATAAAAACAGTTTAATTCCAGGGGTGCAAGGTTGGTTCAACATAAATAAATCAATAAAAGCACAAAAATCAATATACCACATAATAGAAGTAAGAACAAAAATCTCATAATCTCAATAGCTTCAGAAAGTCTTTGACAAATTCAATATCTCTTTATTGTCTTTCATCACTGACATATCCACAGCTGTGGTATGGATATTTTGTGTTTTCCCAAAGGTTTATGGGTTGGTGAATTGGTCTCCGTGCTGAAGTATTGAAGAGATAGTAGGGTGATTTTGAGGTGGGCCTTAGAGGGGATTCCTTGGGCCAACTGTGATGTATCTTTGAAAGGCATTTAGGTATTTCCTGTAGAACTTTGGTTAGTTCTTGTGAGGAGATTATTGTAAAAACCTATGCCTTATTGTGAGTTCCTCTCTAGTTTAAATTTGAAGATGTGACTCATCTTCCCACATTTGACCTGCCATCCACACTGAGGCCCTTAGCAAAGTCAAAGATGTGTTACCTAGAATGAATTCCAGCTTCCAAAACTGTAAGCTAAAAAAGCTTATTTTAAAAAAATTATTCTGCCTCACATATTGTGCTATGGTGGTAAAAAGCTGACAAATAGATTCACCTTAGCTTATATAGCTTATTTTATGAATTCCCTGGAAATTTCAAGAACCCATTTCCTTCTGTAATCCTTCCCTGCCTCTTGGGTGACTTTTCCTCCTCACAACCAATACAATTTATTTGCCCATGAACAGTTCTTTTGATTCCTGATTCAGAATATTCTTCTCACCTTTGAATTCCTTTGCCCATCTGACACTTGATATGATATTACAGAACATACTTGCCCCAAATTTTTGAATATAATCTCATGAATCTTAGGGAGATTTCTGGTTTTTTTATTTGTATCAGAATACATAAGTGACTATAATAAACCTTCATATTTATATTCTTACCTCATCAAAATCAGAATGTGCTAGCAAACACAAAAAGAAGAAGAAGAAGAAATAAAAGGAAAGGATCGAAACAAAACAGAAAACAAAAAAGAATGTAATAAAAATAATTGGCTAATAATGAAACATGAAAGGTACCCCCAAAATGATTTATAATATGACATATAAAGAGATAATAGCCATAAACTCTAAAGAACTAAAAAAAAAATTGAATACAAGTGTGCAAAAATTGGGAAAAATGGTCTAAATATACAAAATACAAAACTTTACTCATAATTAGAGAATACAAGTAAAACTACATCATTTCCTGCCTATCATCAGTCAAATTGCATAATATTAACAGGTATAAATAGAATTACTCTAGATTAGGTAGCAGTGAGTGAAGGCAGGGTAGGGATATGGGGATGAGAAAAACAGTAGAATGAATCAGACATTATTATCCTATGTACATATGTAACTATATGAGCAGTGGGATTCTACCTCATTTATCACCAGAAAAATGAGAAATTACATTCCATTACATATGATGTATTGAAGTACATCCTACTGTCATGTATAACTAATTAAAACAATTTTTTAAAAAAGTATATATTAAGTTTTGACAAGCCTTGGGAGAAATAGGCACTCTAATAATTGACTCCTGGAACTCAAACTTATAAAAAAGCATTTTTCGACACAGAGATCAGGCTCAGCCCAGTGCAGAGGCCTGAGACTTCTGCACCTGGTATGTCGGCCCTGAGTGCTCCCGTGGGACTTCTGCATGGGGGGCAGCTGCAAGGAGGACCAGCCCAGAGGCCCAGACATACCCTCCCCTGACTCCAGTTCGTGATCTAGTGTTACTGAAGACTAGGAGGTGAGGTATTGGAAACCTGCTGGGACACCACAAGTCTATAGGGGGGAAGCTGCAATACCTCAGATTCTCACAGATAGAGAAGATACATGAGCAACATGAGAAAACAGGGGAAGAAAGTGTCTCAAACAAACCTAGATGTTACATCAACAGAATCCAATGATAGCAGGTAAGAAGAAATGTCAGAAAGGGAGTTCAGAGTGTACATAATTAAAATGATCAGAGAAGCAAACGATGTGATGAGCGAGCAAATGCAGGCAATGAATGATAGCACGAATCAACAGTTAAAAGAACAGTTACAGGAAGCTAAAGATCACTTCAATAAAGAGGTAGAGATTCTGAAAAAATAACCAAACTGAGCCCCTGGAAATGAAGGAAACAATAAACCAAATTAAACACTCAATAGACAGCATAACCAACAGGATAATACCTGGAAGACCGAACCTCAGACATTGAAGACAAAATATTTAATCTTGAAAATAAAGTTGACTAAACGGAGAAGATGGTAAGAAGTCATGAACAAAGCCTACAAGAATTATGGGATATCATGGAAAGACCAAACTTGAGAGTTATTGGGATTCAGGAAGGCACAGAGATACAAACCAAAGGAATGAATAATCTATTCAATGAAATAATATCAGAAAATTTCTCGCAACTGAAAAATGAAATGGAAAATCAAATACAAGAGGCTTACAGGACACCAAATGTATAAAACTACAATAGATCAACACCAAGGAACATTATAAATAAAATATCTAACATACAAAATAAAGATAGAATTTTAAAGGCTGTGAGAGAAAAAAAGTCAGATTACATTCAGGGGGAGACCAATACGGTTATCAGCAAATTTCTCAACATAGAACCTAAAAGCAAGAAGGGCCTGGAACAACATATTTCAAGCTCTGAAAGAAAATGAATGCCAACCAAGAACTTTATACCCAGCAAAACTCACCTTCAGATTTGAAGATGAAATACAATCATTCCATGATAAACAAAAGCTAAAAGAATTTACAAATAGAAAGCCAGCACTACAGAATATTTTAAACAAAATATTCCATGAGGAAGAAATGAAGAACAACAACGTAAGTCAGCTTAGGGAGGAACTATCCTAAAGGAATAGCCACATAAAGGAGAAATCAAGTCAAGTTAAAAACCAAAAATAAGCCAAAATGACTGGGAACACAAATCATATCTCAATAATAACCCTGAATGTTAATGGCCTGAACTCATCAATCAAAAGACATAGACTGGCAGATTGGATTAAAAACAAAGACCCAACAATATGCTGCCTCTTAGAGGTGCATCTCATAGAAAAAGATACCCACAGACTAAAGGTGAAAGGATGGGAAAAAACATACAAGGCACATGGACTCAGTAAAAAAGCAGGGGTTTTCATCCTCATATCAGATAAAGTGGACTTCAAGCCAAAATTAGTTAGAAGGGATAAAGAAGGACATTTCATACTGCTTAAGGGAAGCATAAATCAGCAAGACATAACAATCATAAATATTTATGCCCCAAACAATGGCATATCCATATACATCAATCAAATCCTTAATTCCAGGAACCAAATAGACCAAAACACAATAGTGTTGGATGACTTTAATACGCCTCTCTCACCATTGGACAGATCTTCCAAGCAGATAATGAACAAAGAAATCTTAGAACTCAATAACACAATTGCTAACTTAGACTTAACAGACATATATAGAATATTCCATCCATCAATAAGCAAATACACTTTCTCAGCAGCTCATGGATCCTCTTCTAAAATAGACCATATGTTATGCCACAAAGCTACTCTTAGCAAATACAAAAAGATAGAGGTATATACTATCTTGTATTCTGTCAGACCATAATGGAATGAAATTAGAAGTCAATGATAAAATAAAAAACAAAAATTACTCCAACACCTGGAGATTAAATAACATGCTATTGAATGATGGATGGATAGCAGAAGACATTAGGGGGAAAAAAAAATTCTTAGAGATCAATGAGAGCAAAGACACAACATATCAAAATCTCTGGGATACTATGAAAGCAGTGCTAAGAGAAAAATTCATTGCATGGAGCATATTCAATAAAAGAATGAAATGTCAACAAATAAATGACCTCACATTACAGCTCAAAGCCCAAGAAAAAGAGGAACAGTTCATCACTAAAAGTAGTAGAAGACAGGAAATAATTAAAATCAGAGTGGAAACCAATGAAATTGAAATGAAAGAGACAATTCATAAAATTGACAAAACAAAAAGTTGGTTCTTTGAAAAAATAAACAAAATTGATAAACACTTAGCTACACTAATGAAGAGAAGGAGAGAGAAAACCCAAATTACTAAAATTCGTGATGAAAATGGAAATATCACAACAGACACTATTGAAATACAAAACATAATTAGAAGCTATTTTGAAAACTTATACTCCAACAAAATAGAAAATCTTGAAGACATCAACAGGTTCCTAGAGGTATATGAGCCACCCAAACCGAATCTAGAGGATATACATAATTTAAATAGATCAATTTGAAGCAGTGAAATTGAAGAAGTCATCAAAAGCCTACCAACAAAGGAAAGTCCAGGACCAGATGGATTTACAGCTGAGTTCTACAAGACCTTCAAAGAAGAACTCATTCAAATACTCCTAAAAGTATTCCATGAAATAGAGGAGGAGGGAACCCTTCCAAATTCATTCTATGAAGCCAATATCACCCTCATACAAAAACGAGACAAAGACACAACAAGAAAATTTCAGACCAATATCCCTAATGAACATAGATGCAAAAATTCTTAACAAAAATTTTAGCAAATCGCATACAAAAGCATATTTAAAAGATAGTGCAACATGATCAAGTGGGTTTCACCCTAGGGATGCAAGGTTGGTTCAACATCTGGAAATCAATAAATGTAATTCATCACATCAGCAGACTTAAAGTTAAGAACCACATGATTATTTCAATAGATGCAGAGAAAGCATTTGATAAAATACAGCACCCCTTCATGTTCAAAACACTAGAAAAAATAGGGATAGTAAGAACGTTCCTAAACATTGTAAATGCTATCTATGCTAAGTCTACAGCCAACATCATTCTAAATGAAGAAAAATTGAAAGCATTCCCCTTGAAAACTGGAACTAGGCAGGGATGCCCTCTTTCACCACTTCTATTCAACATCGTTCTTGAAACGCTAGCCAGAGCAATTAGACAGACCAAAGAAATTAAAGGGATATGAATAGGAAAGGAAGAGCTCAAACTATCCCTTTTTTTGATGACATGATTCTATCTTTAGAGGAGCCAAATAATTCCAGTGGAAAACTTCTGGAACTCATAAATGAATTCAGTAAAGTAGCAGGATATAAAATTAATGCTCATAAATCTAATGCATTTTTAGTCATAAGTGATGAATATTCTGAAAGAGAAATTAGGAAAACTACCCCATTCACAATAGCCTTGAACAATATAAAATATTTGGGAATCAATCTAACAAAAGAGGTGAAAGATCTCTACAATGTGAAATACAGAACATTAAAGAAGGAAATTATAGAAAATCTTAGAAGATGGAAAGATCTCCCATGTTCTTGGATAGGTAGAATTAATATCATCAAAATGGCCATACTATCAAAAGTGCAACACAAATTCAATGCAATAGAATAGACCAAACTATTCCAACTAAAATCCCAATAATGGACCTCATAGAAATAGAGCAAGCAATCATGAAATTCATTTGGAGGAATAAGAGATCCAGAATTGCTAAAGCAATTCTTAGCAAGAAGAGTGAAGCAGGAGGTATCACAATACCAGACTTTCAACTATACTACAAAGCAATAGTAACAAAAATGGCATGGTATTGACACAAAAATAGGCAAGTCAATCAATGGTACAGAATAGAGGACACAGAGCCAAACTCACATAAATACAGTTTTCTCATACTAGACAAAGGTGCCAAAAACATACAATGGAGAAAAGATAGACTCTTCAACAAATGGTGCTGGGAAAACTGGAAATCCATATGCAGCAAAATGAAACTAAACCCCTACCTCTCACCCTGCACAAAACTCAACTCAAACTGGATCAAAGACTAGGAATTAGGCCAGAGACCCTGCACCTAATAAAAGAAAAAGTAGGTCCAAATCTTCATCGTGTGGGCCTAGGACCAGACTTCCTTAATATGACTCCCAAAGCACAAGAAATAAAAGCAGAAATCAATAATTGGGATATATTCAAACTTAAATGCTTTTTCTCAGCAAAGGAAACAGTCATCAATGTAAAGAGAGCCAAGGAAAAAATCTTTACCACACACATGACAGAGCACTAATCTCCAGAATTTATAAAGAACTCAAAAAACTTTACCCCAAGAATACAAATAACTCAATCAAAAAATGGGCTAAGAAAATGAGCAGACACTTCACGGAAGAGGATCTACAAGCAATCAACAGGTATATGAAAAAATGTTCAACATCTCTAGTAACAAGAGATATGCCAATCAAAACTATCCTAAGATATCATCTCACCCCAATTAGAATGTCTGTTATCAAGAATACAAGTAACAATAGGTGTTGGCGAGGATGTGGGGAAAAAGGTACATTCATACCTTGCTGGTGGGGTTGCAGATTGGTGCAGCCACTCTGGAAAGCAGTATGGAGATTCCTTCAAAAACTTGGAATGGAACCACCATTTGATCCAGTTATCCCACTCCTTGGCCTACACCCAAAGGACTTAAAATCTGCATACTACAGTGATGTAGCCACTTCAATGTTTATAGCAGCCCAATTCACTATAGCTAGATTGTGGAACCAACCTAGATGCCCTTCAATAGATGAATGGATAAAGAAACTGTGGTATATATACACAATGGAATATTATTCAGCCATAAAGAAAAATAAAATTATGACATATGCAGATAAATGGATGGAATTGGAGAAGATCATGTTAAGTGAAATAAGCCAATCCCAAAAAACCAAAGGCTGAATGATCTCTCTTATAAGTGGCTGATGACACATAGCGGGGGTGGGGGGAGGCATGGGAAGAATGGAGAAGGGATGGATTGTATAGAAGAAAATGAGGGGTGGGGAGGGGGCTGGGAAGGAAAGATAATAGAATGAGACAAACATCGATACCCTATGTATATGTATAAATATGCAAATTGTATGATTCTACTTTGTGTACAACCAGAAAAATGATAGTTGTACTCCATTTGTGTACAATGACCTAAAATTTAAAAAAAAATAATTAATTAAAACAATGCATTTTTTGGGAATGGGCTACCTTTGTATGTTAAGTTGCACATGAATTTATCTTTTACCCAGGAAGTACTTTTCTAGCTATTTGCTTTAATAGTTTTCCTCCATCATTATGAACATAAATACCAATCATTATTCACAGAATTACTGCGAAATATTGAAATGCCCCTAAAGGTGTACACAAGGAAAAAATGGTTCTAGAAAGTGTGATTCATGAATACACTGAAGTACCATGCAGCTAAAATCGAGAATGAGGAAATTCTATGAAGTGATAAGGAAGGATTCGTAGAATGGACACTTACTTAAAAACAAATTTCAGAAAGTACTTATGCCATGCTCTCTTTCATGTAGGAAGTTCAGAAATTATGTGTGTATTATAAGATATATATAAAATTTGTTTTAAAAACCCAGAGACAGAAAAGATGGATAAATCCGAAATGAGCAAGAAAGCAATAAGAGGTTACCTTTGGGGTTGATTAAGAACCGGTGGAGCCGGGCGTGGTGGCGCACGCCTGTAATCCCAGCACTTGGGAGGCTGAGGCAGGAGGATCGCAAGTTCAAAGCCAGCCTCAGCAAGGGCAAGGCACTAAGCAACTCAGTGAGACCCTATCTCTAAAATAAAAATACAAAATAGGGCTGGGGATGTGGCTCAGTGGCCGAGTGCCCCTGAGTTCAATCCCTGGTTCCAAAAAAAAAAAAAAAAAAGAACTGGTGGATAGTTGGGAGGGTAGAAATGATGCAGAAATAATAGAAAATGAGATCACTACGATTATAACCTTTGATGTAGTTTTGATTGTTAAGACTACGTTAACAGTCTCATAAATTAAATCAAGCAAATAATGAAGGCTTGAAAAAAGATCAAATTGAATAAAAATAAAACAAATGAACCTAACAAGATTTCAAATGAATATCATATGCACACCAAAGAAGGAAGACTAATTATATAAATCTTTGAGCATAAGTTAATTTTGACTACATATATTTGCATATATATATCCTAAGATAAAATACTAAATAATTATATTAAAATATTTTATCCTTATTTACATTATTTTTATTAGCGATATGGCTTTTCATAGCCAAGTACTATACCTATCAATCAAACTATCTATTCATTCAGTTATCTACTTAACCAGTCATCTATCATCACAATATATTATCTAACTATATTGTCTATGACTTAGAAAATAAGTAAATATGCTGTAGATAATGGGAGCCAAGTTCTCCACTGTTAAGAACAGAGTTACAAATATGAAAAGGGAGGGATTTAAAAAATACTGTGGAGATGGGTTACAAAATACTGGGTAAAGTGTAGTTTCCTAATAGTTTTTAATTAGGGCACAAGAGAGGACTTTATGGATAGAATAACATAGGTGATACCCTCCACACCCCTCAGGAACTCAGGCCAGCACAGCTGCTGCTTTTCCCATGCCATCTACAACAATTCTTGGTCTGCGTCCTCTCCTCCCACAGAAGCATCCCATATAGGTTCCTTTACTGGTAATCCCCTGACTCTATGCGGTAGGGGAATAAAAAGTTGTTATCTGCTCCCTTCAAAGAGATCTTAAAATAAGCGGCTGTTTCATATTCTTCTAATTTCCTTCAGTTCATTCATCATTATTGCTGGACCTGGCCTGAAATGCATTTCTGGTTGCATTAAGGATGTAGCAAATGTGATTGGAGGTATACCAAAGCTACCAAGCTTTCTGCAATCACTGGACTGAAGATTCAGTTTCAGAACAGAGCATGTGTGCATTAAAAGATCAAACAAAAAATCAAAGTTGCTTGAAGTAGAAAATGAGTCTTGGTCACAGATGTATTTCTAGGTTCTGAATATATATATTCTTTTCCTCTCTTCTAGGAGTGACCAATAAAGTTATGTATATATACTAGAGATTGAACCCAGGGGCATTTTATACTGAAGTACCTCTCCAGTCCTTTTTTTATATTTTATTTTGACAGAATTTTTCTAAGTTGCTGAGGCTGGCCTTAAACTTGCCATTCTCCTGCCTCAGTCTGTGAAGTCCCTGGGATTACAGATGTATGCCACCACATCTGGCTATGATTATATTTTGTAACACATAATTAGGAACTAAATCACTAGTTGAAGAATTAGTAAATGAATCAGATAAATAAAAATATTTTAAAAGTGATTAGCTATGAATATACTTAACTCAAAATACGAAAATTCGAACTCCTTCTGATAGGGAAAGGTAACACAGAATATGTCCAAAATCCATGGCATGATTCAAAGCAGGTTATGATAAAAAGAAACAAAGTTAGCTCTTTGAGAATCCCACCAAGACAGCAGTGTTTCTCCATTAATCTTTTAAATTTTGTCTCTTGTGTTTGGCACATCTTGTTCAAACTACTTTATCACAAAGAAACTTTTAGGTGAATCGAAAGAAGGGGATATTGATTTTAATTATGTAAAGATTCGTGGATTCCCTGTTATTTGAAGACATGCCCTACCACAACAAAGAATAAAATACATTAACCCATTAACAAGATGCAATTACAACTGAGGCAGTTGGCCTGGAATTGTGAGTTATTTTTTATTTAGAATTACTTGGTGGATTGATCTTCAAAGATTTGGATAAAATCATTAATCTTTCCTCTAGGTTTCAATTTTTTTTCTTTTTTCTCTTCTTCAGGAATGACCAATAAAAATGAGTCAACTTATTGAGGTGAAGAACCTCTGAAGTCTAAGTTTTCTAGAGATAAAATATATAAAAGAAGGAGAGAATAAGTTGAAAATGTCACCATGATACGAGTGAAATGAGACATAACAATTGTGTCAAGAGTAATTGAATAAGAAATCTAGAAAGACAGGGAATTGTTGTGAGAGAAAGGAAGACTAAGTTTGTGGTTTTAAGTTTGAAGCAATCTGGCTTGACAAGGCTGTGGGCAAGGAGGGCAGAAAGGGGTAGAAAGCCACGGTGAGAAGCCAAGTCATCCAGAGGCCATTGTATTCCTTAGGGAAGGGATGTCCACACTGATTTATTATTCACACAAGACGATGACAGGCTTTGTGATAGAATGGAACACTGCAAATCATATGCAAAGTTATTAATGAATACTATATAATGAAAGGATATAAGCTGATTTAAATATATATATACACTAGAACTTATTCTAACTTTGTGTATATATTTACATATATATACATATGTAAATATATACATATATACACATATATATAAACACACAGAATAAGTTCTAGTGTGGCACAGCACAATAGAGTCACTATAGTCTACAACCACTTATCATTTGTTTTATAAATAAGTAGAAGAGAGGAGTTCAAAAGTTGCTGAGACTGAGAAATGATAAATGTTTGAGATGGAAATTCTAATTTCCTGATTTTTCTCATGTTGCATTGTATACATGTTTCAAATTATCTTGCTGTACTTCATACATATGTAAAATTGTTACATCAATTCAAAATTTTAAAACACTAAAATAGCCACAAAAAATGGGTAAGATACTACCACTAGCTCCTAAAGAAGTGTTTATTTAGAGGACTAGAAATTAAGAGATAAATAAAAAGAAATATGAAAACGTCACTCTTTTAAGTCTGCCCTCATCACCATTTATGGACTTAAATGTGAGATTCATAACCTATGCATTCTTGATTTATAACTTCATGCATATCTGTTAATATTTTGTAAAAGTGAGAGTCTGATTAGTTGTATATCTTCTGGGATCATGGTTTTTTGCACTTACCTCTGGGTTCAACAAGTTTTTATAGATGCTTAGGGTAACTGACTTTAGTTACCTTCTGAGAGCAATTCACCTGGTCTCTACTCCCTGCTTCATCTCTCATATCACTGAGATCCTTGTTGAAGCTAAAATACAAGAAGTATTTCTTGAAAGCTCATATAGTGAATGCAAGTGCAAGGGAGTTAATACCTCCAGAGGCAATCTTCTGATTAGTGGAAGTCAGAAGTTCCCTAACTAAATTCTGACTCTCCATTGACCAAGTCTTGAATTACTATGGGATGTAAGAGCGGTCCAGAGAGAGTTGCAAGGCAATGAGTGCTCAGTTGCATCTGTAAGTGGTGGACAGCTCAGGAATGATTCATGTCCACTCTCATCCTCTTACTCACTGTCCGTGGCATCGTACTACCTGTTAAAGTACTGGTATATGACAGCTTGCTTTTCTGCAGAGTTTAGGCTGAGAAATTTCTAATTTTCAGTATCTTTGAATATTTAATTTGTATATCTGCCCTATTATTGTGAGATACTAAGCAATTAATTTGATTTGAAATTTATTTTCCTTTCTTTGTAGAAAATGTCATTATACCTTTCTGTATTCTTAACCCTATCTCCACTTTAAAAAAAAAATCAATCACTTCTATCTAATTAGGAGGTGTTTTGACTAAAGAAGTCACAGTTTTCTTATCAGGAAACATATTTCTTTTTTGTTTCCATTAGGGATAACTTAAAGCACAGAAAAGCAAGTTTTAGAAGATCAGCTCAATATTTTTAAAACCAAGATGATAATCTCTGTGAACCCTAAGGAAACAGAGATGCCTGGAGAATCCCTAATTCCTTTTCCTAGTTACTGTGGTTCAAATCCTCTCAGGCAATTTGTTTCCTCTGATACTCATGCTTTACATATTTGATCGGGAATCAAAGTCTCAACCACTCCCTAAATGCATCCTGTATATCAACACCTTCATTAATATGCAGAAAATATAAATAAGATGCAAGTTTTCTCCAAAAGAAGTAAACAGAGACAATATTGCCACAGAGGAACAAATAGTGAAGAGATAAAGATTGGTTAGGCTGTGTAGAATTAATAAGGAATTCAGCTTAGTATTAAAGTAAGAAAAATCTAGAGGATAACAGAAGAGGATATCTATTACTTTTTAAAATATGATGTAGGAGATCTCATCAAGGTTATGAAATTCAGTTCTATAATTAAACCTAATGAAAGATGCAGCTTAAGACTTTGTTCAAATACACATTTAAATGAATATATTATAAACATCTTTTCATTAATGATTTCCTGATTACATATTCATTAAGGACAAGTAACAGCTAGCTAAGAAAAACAGGAATAAAATAGGTATGTATTTCTATAAACTTCTATATACATATTTCCATATGTAAATATGTATATATTTTAATATACTCACATTACCATGGACTGAATGTTTCTTTTTCCACCAGATTTGTGCGTTGAAATCTTAACTCTCAGGGACTAAATAGATATTCCCTAACTTATGAAGTAATTAGGTTCCAATAAACCTATAATAAGTTGAAAATATAAACAAAAAAAGGCATTTAAATATAACTAATGTTCTGAACACCACAGCTGAGTAACATATATGAGTATTGGTTATGTGCTCTCATGATGAGGTGATTGACCTATGTACTGCACATACATTTAACAAAATGTATAAGGTAGGTGATTTTATGCTGTGAGCTTTAAAATTATATTTCAGTTGTTTTTCAAGAGAGTCATTGTCATTGCATTGAACCCAAAAGGAACATTAAAGTATTAAAGTGTTTCTTTAAAAAAAAAATTATCCCATGTTCTTTAAGTGATTTTATTGTTGAATGGGTGTAGACATACCAAGCAGTCACAGTTGATTGAAAGGATGGAATATTTTGAATATCAATTAGATGAGTTGAAAATTCCATAAATGGTGCCTTATAGATTCACAAAAAACATTATTTTTAATATTAATGTACCAATATGTCTCATGCACAATATGTGTATTGTTCTTTATATGCTTATTGTTTTCTACATAGTCTTTACAAGTTTTCTAGTTTGTGACACTTCCTTCAAATTCTCCACTTATTTAGAAAGCTTTTTCACTGCTATAGCCAAAAGGCATGACAAGAACAATTCTACAGGAGGAAAAGTTTGTTTGGCACTCACAGTTTTAGAAGTCTCAGTCCATACATGGCTGACTCCATTGCTCTGGACCCAAGATGAAGCAGAACATCATGGCAGAACAATATGGTGGGGAAAAGTAGCTCAGGCCCTGGCACCAGAAAGCTGGGAGAGAACCATACAACTCTCCTGAGCAAAACAAAATACAAACCCCAAAGGCATGCCTCCATCAACTCAGCTCCTCCAGCTATATCCAACTGCCTGAAGTTACCACCCAGTTGATTCCTATTAGGGGATTAACACACCAATTAGGTTAGTTTTAACTTTCAGTTTCACCTTTAACTTTTTTGCATTGTCTTATACATGAGCTTTTGGGGGACACATCATATCTAAACTATAATATCACTATAATTGATATTTGACTGTATTCATTTTTGTTTTTTTATTGCATAATTTTAGGTATTATTTAGTTTTTTCAATCATTATTCTTTAAATTTTATTAAAATATTATTTTTATTGTTTAAGAAATATCAATTCCTGTATCCATTAGTATTTGCAACATTTAAATCAATCTTATATGTTATAAGTGTTATATACAGATTTTATTTATAAAGAAAGTAATTTTGGAACCTCCTTTGAAACCAAAGGCACAAAGATAGCCACAATGACATTATTTCGCTCAGTGAATTTAATGCACAGATGTTGGTGAGGTCTAGACCCTTTGAGCAGTTGGTGCAGATGAGAGGGGCCTCAACCTCCACACTGGAAGCACTGCACCACAATTCTGTCTGCTACTCTTGGCAAACTGATTGGAAGGACTTGGGATGCTAGGATAACTATGTAAGCCTTTTGTAGGATACTAACAGTGAGAAATCTCTGACTTTCTGTTGTGGGTCTACCAAACGCTGATAGTGTGTGTAGTCTTGTAAAAAATAATTTAAGTTCTCTTTGTCCTTATGTTTCCAATTGGAGGGACAATTTGTTTTATCCAAGGTCTCTGCTAACTATAGAAATTTTATGTGAAAACATTAATAATAATTAACATTTATACATGTAAAATGAATTAAATTATAAAAGGCAAGTTGAGCTTTTTTTTTGTTTTAAATTGGCTTTCAGTTATTTTACACATAATGAAAATAGAGATCAGATTTGTGATTGCCAGTGATTGCTACTATGATTTTACTGTGTCCCCCACAAATTTTTGTCTTGGAAACTGAATCTCAAATGCAACAGTATTGGGAGGTGCACTGTGCACTGGAGAATGGCTTAACACTGCTACAAAACGTCTTGTTGGTGTGGGAATCTCTCCACCCAGCCCTTGCACTAGGGGAGGACCCAAGCTGGCATCCAGGCATTGCAGTGCTCTACCTTCCACCATGCAAGGTCAGAGCAGGAAATGCCTCAACAGATTGTGCTGATGCCTTGATCATGAACTTATCAGTGTTCAGACCAGAGTAAGTTTCTGTTTCTTATAAATTACAATGTCTCAGCTGTTACATTAGTGGCACACAAATGGACCAAAACAATAACTAGATTCATCAACGTCTATATTCGGAGCAAATGCCTGGAATACCTCAAAGAATAGTCTATGTTCTTCCAAGAAAATTTTCAAGCATTAGGATGAATGTCTTGTATAGGTGGCAGAGATCACTTTTTTTTTTTAATCCCTAAATTTAATTTGGAATTGAGAAAAGGGAGGAAGAGTGCTCTGCATGTTTGGAAAGAACAGTTTGAATTGCAGCTAAGCCTACAAAGATCAGAAAAAGATCAATAAGAAGAACTGGAGGGAAAAATACCGAAGTTTAAATGATGCATTAGAAAGATAATGAGATTCTTCTGGATGAAAAATGTGGTTCATGCAGAGGACTGAGCAGATCTAGTTACAGGACTTACATAAGCTTGTCTTTTTTACAGCAATGAAGAGAAATCATGATGTGAAAGCAGGAGGCCCCAAAACTATGAGTGACAGTTCTTATGAAAATTACATTTGTATAAATTTCCTCCATTTAAAAAAGATTTTGCTATGTGTACACAACCATTCAGAACTCTGTTTGGTATGAATCTGAAATTATAGCTTCAGCTAGAGAACTCTGGTACTTGTTTTGAGTAACAAGGATCATGGTAAATTATTATTTCAGCCCAGTGTAGGACAGATAATCATATTGAATAGTACACTCAAATACTGTCGAAAAATATGCTCGGTGCTTTTAACCAACTGTGAAGTACATAAGAAAAATAAAAACTCATGCAATTTAGATGTCCTTAATTTGACTTTCCCGGTTGATTCTCTCTTTCTATCCTCTCTGCACCTAGGACATGGCCCCTACATGTTGTATCCTGGGCTCTCTGAATTTAGGGTTTAAATCAGCTTTAGTCAGTGGTTTGCATTAGCAAAAGGCAAACAGATAAGAAGAGGAATTGTCAGATTATTGAGTCTCTAGGTTACTCCCCTCCACAGTCTTCAATGAAATGATTGCAGTATTCATGCCAGACAATCTTCTCCTAATAACCACCACTCTGAATCATAGTAACTGCTATTGGGCTGGCCTTAGCTGATCTAAGCATGGCCATGTCTTGCTTCTGTTGCAAGGCCCAGGCAGTGGTGTGGGTATGCTGGATGTGGAGAACACTTATCAGCTCCTGTCATCCAGGACTGGGCACTGCTTCTCAATTCTCTGCTCACTGGAGGTGGACTCCCAGCTTGAGATCAGCCATGGTGAGAATAATGGTGGCAGAGAAACTAACATCTATAAGTTAGTGGTTTTTTTCTTTTCCTTGGAAAGCCAGTTATTAAAAATTTATGAATATTTCACTGCCACAAAGGTTCTTTATTACTACCTCCCTGCATTTCTTAATTCCATAAACCATATACATCCTTTTGTAAAAGGATTTGCTTTGTTAAACTTTTCACAGAGCACCCATTTTATTGTGGGAATGTCTGTGTGTGGGTATGTGTGTGTATATGTGTGTGTCTGTGTGTGTATACATGTACGTATACATATGCATATGTATATATAGTTTGTTCATTCATTTGTTGTTGAATCTTAACTGATGTTGTAATTATGAGAAATGGCTCCAAGAAACAAATCTTGGAAACGGGATTATAAGATTGAATTGTACACATGTTGAGAAATCCATCGAGAAAATAGGTTCCAGAGAAAATGGACACTGGTCATCTGTGAAAAGTTGTGGCATTGAGAATCTCAAATTGTCACTGGTCTCAGCATGGAAAAAAATACAAATAAGATCTAGAATTTGAGAGAAAAAATTTCCTTTGGAATTCCAGTCTGTTATTAATAATGATTATATATATATTATTTATATATATGTGTGTGTGTATATATATATATACACACACACACACACACATATATATATACACATATATATATTTACTTTAGATGACAAAGCTTTAGAGTTCTAGAAAGGAGATTCAACTAAAAAAAGACAAAATAAAAACCAAATATCCAACTCAGATAATAAATGGAAAATTAATCATTCAACGACTATTTTAAGGAGTTCATTACTTCCTCAGTTTCACAGCAGATATGACTAAGACCCATAAACAGTGTTTGTGGTACCAATTACAGATTTTCAGTGTCAGCAAAATCCTCAGCTCACAGCACTTGAGTTGCTAAGATAAGGGATAGGGAAAATTGGGAAGACACTGGCAGAGATAAGAATCTTGAACTCCCCTCCCCACACACTCCTACGTCTTCCTTGTTCATAGAGGAACAACTTCTCACCCTTTCTGAGGGAAACAGACTTTCCCTCCATGAAAGATTTTCCTTACATACATTTGGGAACTGTTTCCTCTGCAGAAGTTATGATAAATACCCCTTATTACCTTCGTGACCACAGGAGTTGTCCAATATGTGACAAATGAGAACAAAGTTGGCTCTAGGAAGTCTATTTATAGAACAGTTACAGAATTCCACTGGCTTCAGTTGACAGGAGCCCAGCAAGCATGTATAGGGCTGTATGGGACATTCTGAGGGTTGAAGACACAGGAGACTGAAGTAAAAATACAAATGCCATCCAAACTATTTACAAGGTGTAAATGATGTTGACAGCAGTTACTTTAGCTCCTTCAATCCTGTACTCAAGAGGGAGTTCTAGAAATTATCAATGTGATTGAAACTCAGAATTCTCAAGTGGGGATGTATAGGAAGAAATCAGAAGCCTCACGTGGACCGTAAGGTTGGGACTTCAACACTGTCTGTTACCTGTAAATAGTGTTTCAATCCCAATCCACCTATTGGTTAGGACTATGGCAAAGGGTGCTACAATAACCTTGAGTTCCTTAAATTCCATAAGAGGTACTGGTATAAATATTGCTAGAGGCAGATTGCTGGTCCTTGACCTTTAGATACATGGTGAATGCAAATGTCCAATAAATTTCAAGGCATGAATAATAATGAAAATGTTTTAACATACAGGAATTTTTAGTGATGGTTAATAAAGCATAGGTTTCAAGGGATAATGTAGATTGACAGCTGAATAACGGGTTGCATGACTGGTATTAGCAGAAAAGTTCTGTGGCCATAGATCAGAAGGCAAGTCAGGTGCCAGACCTTTGCCACTTCTTAGAGTGGGTATTTCCACTTGTGGGGAAATGTGGGTCTTTGAAAGAAGGGCTTAGTAATCATGACACATTTCTAATATGAATCCATGCAAGCATTTTTGCAGGGGGAATTTTAAACATTTCATGATCACAAACTCCCAAGAAAAGTCAAATAAGGAAAGCAAACAAAATATTTTGAAGTTTATCATTCTGTCTCTAACTGCCACTAATTATCTAAACTTTTGAAATTTTGCATGATCTGCATAGAGTACAGGTGTCTGATGGTTGATGAGGTTTTGGTTTGACTCTTGCATTGGATTCAGTAGGTCTACAGGTCCAATCTGAGGTCATTTTTCCATTCCTCAATAGTTTGGCAGGAATGGATACATTTAATAACTGGTAAAACCTTTAAAGTCCTCAGTGTAGAAAGCAAATGGAAATCCCTATTCTTAACCACAATATATAGTAAAATAATGTTTGTTTTCCTTCATCACTGAGTTTTTTAATAGTCATGGCAACTCTTTTGTTCTCTTTTATAGTGTACTCTTTTTATAGTGTATGCCAACTGTGTCGATCTCTCTCTGTACATCTTTATGGTTGTTTACACTTTAGACATTATTCTACTTGGAACTGATGACAAGGAAATACAAATTACCTATATGGAGTATGAAAGTTTCTCAGCTGGGTTAAAGACAAGAGCAAATGCTGTTGGAGAAGGTGGGGGAAAGGAGTAGTATCACCAGGGTATAATTGGTTTGTCTGTCTAAAGACATTATCTAGCCTACCCTATTGCAGTGGGCTCTGAGAAACTGCTGTAGACGGACTGTCTTGATAACGTGTCAGAGTTTGGCGTGTTGTGTATAAACAGAATGGAGGCATCAGCAGGAGAGCTGAGTGCTGGAGGGTGTGAACTTCCTGTGTGAATTTTGCTGGAGTTGTTAAAGTGACAGTTGTGATGGGCAGTTATTTGTTGGTTGTGATGGGCAGTTCTCCATCCTTTCTACTTACGCTCTGCAAATTTGGACAACTGATTCCTCATCTTCATCTTGCAGGCTCAGGAAAAAGAACCATTTCTTTCATATTTAAATATCACCCAAAACTCTAAACAACTTCACAAACCTCTCCATCAATTACCCAGTTTGGAATTTTCATATTCTTAGAGAAACGTTCTTAGAAGAAACATGACTAATAAACTGTACACTTAACTGATTGAAATTAAGACTTAGGTTTACTTATTTTTTCCCTTTCACATAGAATGTTTAAACATATCAACACAGCACTCTACAGTATAGCATCTACAGACAATTTTTTTTAGTCTTGGTGTATGCTATTTTTGTATAAATCCAAATTTTATGTTTAAAAAGAAATTATATTACTAATGTATATATCATGCTTATATGTCATATATTATATTACCAATTTATATATTATATTATTAAATTACCAATCCAAAGTTTTCATTTGGATTCAAAACATTTGGAAAAAAATTACTAGCAACATAAGTAAAATAATATCTTATTTGTAATGCAGTACACTTATACTAATATATAAGTTTCATACATTCTATGTAAATACTTTTATTTTCTTCATTAGTTACTACTTTATTGTAAATTGTCCACATTAATAAAGATATTTTATTTATCCTACAAAATTCCTACAAAAACAAAAAACAGAGATCTATTTCTGAGATTTTTTTTTTAATTTTTTTGTTTTTAGTTGTGCATGGACACAATACCTTTATTTTATTTATTGATGTGGTGCTGAGAATCAAACCCAGTGCTTCATGCATGTAAGGTAAGCACTCTACCACTGAGCCATAGCCCCAGCCCCCTGAGATTATTTTAATTTGGTTAATTATTAATGTTTGCCATTACTGTTAATCCCAAAGACATTTATTCCAGCTAACTTTTTGGAAGAATCAATTTATAAAATATTTCAGGTACACACGTTTGAAGTGTAATACAAATAAAAATAGTGTTTATTTGATGTTTTCTTTTTCTCTCTTAGCCTTTTTGAGATAAAGACTGTAATATTTCTGAACCTTTCAGCTTTCTCTTCCTAATCATTTGTTTGGGGAATTCACCACTCGATCTGGTATGTGACAATCTCTTTTCCATACCACTCCACTTTGAGTTTATGCTGCAGGAATATAAAATTGCTGGTGTTCTTCTGAGTGCATCAATCTGCTCATATCTCCCTGACTCTGCCCAGGTTCCCTCAGCCTTGGAAAGACTTTCTATTACTATATCTCAAGCTAAATATTTTCTATTTTTAAAGCCTCTTTGACCCTGTCTGCTCACCTCAGTCACAATTAATCATTTCCTCTTTTTGCTCTTGTTCTCTCGGTGAATATACCTTATATTTCATCAAGAGTATGAGATTATTTAGGATGAAGATTCAGCACTTATTCAGTGCCCCTGTTAAGCAAGCAGAAAAAAGATGAGGTAGTGATACTCAGGCTTACTACATTTTAAAATGTGAGTTACCACATCGTATCAATTCCTATTTGCATATTTCTAACATATTAACATTGCGGACATTGTAAATATCTTACAATTGATATCATATTATAACAAAATTAGCATATAATTTATTTTCTTTTGGTATAAAAGATGATGATATATCTTGCAATTTTTGGAGCAGGTTCTGTGTAAAATTTTAGAAATATTTTCTGGTTTCATTAAATTGATTTCCTGGTTTGATCAATCACCTCCCTTTACAACTCTCAAGAAAAATGACCTTTCTAATTTTGAGAAAGGTATATAATGTAGATAATGTATTGAATTTTGAAATAATTGTCTCATTCTATGTTGATCAGCCAAATAAAACAGTATGTGATTATCTTTGCTTTATTTCAGGATACTTTAGGAGCAAAACTAAACTATATAAATGGTGAGAAGAATATGCAATGTTTTAATACAATTTATGATCATGGTCAGCAAGTTTTATATGTTTTAGATTCATTTTTTGTATGAGAGGAATCATTTTGAGTATTCAGAGACACACACAGAGAGAAAGAGAGACAGAGAGAGAGAGAGAGAGATCAATGACTCATGGTTTGGAGAAAAAGACAAATGCCAATGTAATATTTAAAAGCAAATATCTCTCTAGCTCTTGCATTACAGTGTACATACATGCTTGTATATATATATTTTTTTTCTTGAGCTAAAATACATTGGAAAACAATATACATATATATTTATTACATTTCTAAGACATATCAGGGAAAGTAATAAAATCTTTGGATAAGTACAAAATCTTTACAAAGAAGTTAGATATGCTACTTTCCAGAAAAATATGGGGCCTTCTATAATATGTTCAAAAATAACTTAATGTCTTTTCAAAAGATCTTAACTTGAGCTTTGCCACAGCTTTATATTCTAAGAGAGCCTCTAAAAGGCCAATGTTTAGCAAAATGAGCCTAACTCAGAAAGTAAAGAATCTTGTGTCTTTTCTCCTATGTGACAGCTAGAAAGGGGACACACACACACACACACACACACACACAAAGAGAAAAGAAGGAATCTTGTCAAAATATATGGAAATTCAGTAGAATAGAGGGAAGGGTCAAAGAGGAGGCAGGAGCAGAGGAAAAGGGAAGCTACTAGGGAATGATATTTGCAAATTATATTGTTATATGGTGTGCATGTATGAATATGTAACAATAATCCCATTATTATGTACAAATGTAATGCACCAATAAAAATATGGAAATAATAAATTAAATGTCAATTCTTGAAACAGGCACTTCTTTTATCCATCCATGTGGTAGTTTTCATGAATTTCTGGGCAGATATTGCAAAGATCTAGAGGTGGTCAGTGACTACATCCCTCTTGTGCTGAAAGTAGTATAGAGGAAGGTCACCTTTACTGGGTCTCCTTCACTTCAGTGCTGCAGCTGCCATGGAATCCCAGGGCCCAGCTGCCTAGCCCTTGCACTCCTCCTTCCTCTAAAGGAAGAAGTGCTCACTTTCAGCCTCAGCTGCTTTGGCCTCCTTCAGCCTTGTGTTTATTCACTTGTGGACTTTGGATACTTCAGGACTGTACTTCACCTACAGCGGCTACTGGATTTCCTGGGCCTGACTGGTCATGGTTGTGTTGGCTGAGACCAAGACGAGTAGTTTAAATGGGGGCCTTGGCCCTTTCTCTTAGCTGACCTGGATGCCCATGATCGGTGCCAGCCCCAAAGAATGTAACAGATCGTCTATAAATATGGATTGGCTACCTCATAAGACAATGTGGTTGGACTTCTTTCTGCTTTAAATCTCCAAATAGTCTTTAGTCACTACTGTAGAGGTGTTTTTAAAAGTGTTTTAGGCATGAATTGAAGTAGAAAGATGTTGAACAAGTGACTTTTCTTGTATAATAAAATTTTGATGTATGTCTCTTTCAAATCCTGTCAAACTAATTTTATCCTATGTTTTTCTTTGGGCTAATTTTAATTGCATTAACATAAATAATTTAAAAATCTAAAGCAAGGGGAAATATATTTTTGGAAATAATATGAATGAAAGCAGATTAAAAATTGTCTTCGTGAAACTGACATAAGCAAATATTATATATGAAATGGAAATAAATACTGCAGTAGGTCTTAATGAATGGAAGAAACACAGACAAGTGCTAAAACCTTTGAGAAAAGATTATGTGAAAATGATTATGTCAAAAGACAGGTAAGAAAGAAAATCTAGGAATCAAGGAGCATATCCTACTCGCACTTGCTTTGGGTAAATGCAAGTAAAATATAATTATATAAAGAAAAATAAACAGTCTTAATCAAATGCTACAGCCTATAGGTTCTTTTTCTCATATTATTAAAATAAAATTTTAGACCAAAGACAGATATATTTTACATGAAATGAGTATAAATTAAAGAAATGAGTATAAATAAAATTCACCTATATCTCATATGAACACTGAGAAGGCACAGATAGATATTTCCTTAAAAAATATGTACTATGAGAGAAGTAATATTTTAGATTATAAAAAAGAAATGAAATAACATGTTTATGTGCCATGAATTATACACACACACA
>JAJEJO010000372.1:711837-735564 GCA_020662805.1 Glaucomys volans
TTATACACACACACACACACACTCACATGCAGAGTATATAGCCAATGTCCCATGAATTGCAATGGGATTACAACTCATCATAAGTTAAGAATAGCACAAGTCAAAATGTGGTTAACATGCTAATTTACTGCATATCATAGTATGGTTTTTATGGAATGTACATGGATTTTGCCCCATTTTAAAATAACATTCATAAATCAAGTCACTACAAGAAGGGAAATTCTATATTCTCATATTCTCTATGGAAAAATGTACTGAAAAAAATACAAATATGCTCACACAGTAATTATGTAGAATATAAAATAAATCAACAAGAAAACTGAATATAAAATAATGGATCATGAAAGAAAGAATTGGTTCTTTGAAAATATAAATGAGATTGATAAACTCTTAGCCAAACCAACCAAAAGAAAAAGAAAGCAAACAAGAAATTGATAAAATTATTATGAAAAAGGAGAAAACACCACAGACATCTCAGAAATCCACTAGATCATTAGGAATTATTTTGAAAACTTGTACTCAAATTGGAAAACCTAGAAGAAATGAATGCATTTCTAGAAAAATATGATCTGCCAAAACTGAATCAAAGAGGACATAGAAAATCTAAACAGACAAATAGCTTGTAATGAGATACAAGCAATAATAAAAAGCCTTCCAACAAAGAAAAGCCCAGGATCAGATGGTTTCTTAGCTGAATTTTACCAAACCTTTAAAAAAGAACTGATGCTGGTTTACCTGAAATTATTCCACGAAATACTCGACTTCAAATTACTCTGCAGAGCTGTGTAGCAAAATCTACATGGTATTTAATTTAAAATCAGATAAATAGACCATTGGTACAGAATAGATGACCCAGAGACAAATGCACACATCTATAGTCATTGGATTCTTGATGAAGGTTCCAAAAACATTCACTGGAGAAAAGACAGCCTCTTTAACAAATGGTGCTGGGAAAACTGGTTATCTGTATGTAGAAGAATGAAACCAGACCTTTATCTCACACCTTCCACAAAAATCAACTCAAAATGGATCAAAGATCCTGAAATTAGATGAGAAATTATGCAAGTCCTAGAGGAAAACATAGGGTCAACACTCCAGCTTTTAGGCAAAAGTAAAGACTTGCTCAATAGGATCCCTAAAGTTCAGGAAAAAATAAAAAGTACTAATACATAGGATGCCATCAAATGAAAAAGCTTCTTCACAGCAAAGGAAACAATTAGGAATATGAAGAGAGAATCTACAGAATGGGGAAAAAATCTTAACTAGCTACTCTTCTGGCAGAGAATAAATATCTAAAATATATAAAGTGTTCAAAAACTTTCCACCAAAAATCAAATAACCCAATAAATAAATGGACAAATGAATTAAGCAGACAATTCTCAAAAGAAGAAATATGAAGGGCCAACAAATACATGAAAAAAAAAAGTTCAACATCATTAGTGATTAGGGAAATTCAAATCAAAACTACACTGAGATTTCATCTCACACTAGTCAGAGTGATAATCAACAAAAATACGAATAATAATAAATGCCAGAGAGGATGTAGAGAAAAAGGAACACTTTTACACTGGTGGCAGGATTGTCAATTACTACACCACTATGGAAATCATCAGAGAGCTTCCTCAAATGACTCGACATGGAACCACCATATGACCTCGCTATACTACTTCTTGGTATTTATCCTGAACAATTAAAGTCTTCTTACTATGATAATAGTGCATACCCATATTTAAAACAGCACAATTCACAATAACTAAAATATGGAAGCAGACTAGGTGTTCACCAATGGATGAATGGATAAAGAAAATGTTATTTGTGTAATCAATAAAATTTTATTCAGCCATAAAGAAAAATGAAATTATGACATTTGCAGGAAAATGGATGGAATTTAGAGACCATCTTGTTAAGTGAAATAAGTCAAATTCAGAAGGTTGAAGGTCAAAGTTCATATGTTTTCTCTCATATGCAGAATTTAAATAGGAAAAAGGAAAAGAAACGTGGGAGTGGACCTCCTAAAAATCGAAGGGAGATCAGGAGAGGAAAGGGATCAGCGGCTGGATGAAGAGAGTGATATTGACCAAATTATATTGTTACATTGTGTGCATTTACAAATATGTAACAAGTACACCAAAAATGTGGAAAGAAATAAATAAAAGAGAGAATAATATCAAAGAACAGAGTGACATCCTGAGATAAATATATTGACATGGGAAAAATATTTAAGTAAACAACAAAATATAGAAGCATATAAAAAGCATTAAAAGGATGTCAAGAATGATAACACTAAAATATTGGAAGAGTGTTGGAAAACACAGGTATTTCTTGTAAAAATCACAATTGGGAAAATGAAATTTGTTCATATTTACAAACTATTCTGGAAATGAAGGAATAAATGAAGCTGCAGTGTTTTTGAAAAGCACAGAATGAGCAATACCAATGGATACTCCAATGAAACTGCTTTCAAAGATTAAAACAAAAACAGCGAGTGAACTGTGAGAATAACAATAAAATTAGATAGTTGTCAGCACTTCACAAAACAATATTCAGTGCTATAAGCCAGCAAACATTTTCCCCAACATTTCAAGTAAAATCCCAACACTTTAGGAGACAGGGTATCTTTTCTATGTTAAGAAAATGAAACATCAATAATGTGTTTCATATAATAAATATCCTTAAAGGCTAGAAGAACAGACTCGATCTTTCATTCAATGGCAGATGAAAAGTCTTGGTAATGGTACTTGTTGTAAGACTCTGATAGCATTTTTTAGTTTTTGATCACATCAATGTACCAAGTCAGTACACACAATTCCAGGAAGATATGTTAAATAATGTTAACCATGTGCAACAGGAAAAAAATATCTGAGAAAGAAAATATGGTCAATGAATTAAAAACCTGTGAAAGAGAAGTTATTAAAGTTATGCATTATAACAAGAGAAAAAATACTAAAATGCAAAGAGGAAGATATAGAAGACTAATCATTGAATTGGATTGAAGTTTCACTGAACTATAAAGTAGATGTTATGGTCAGTTCCAAAATCAGTAGATCACTCACACAATTCTTCCCAGCTTCTCTAGTTTGAGACTTAGTGTTGCTTCCTTTGCATTTGGTTAGTTAGTGAAAACACGCAAAACTTGAAAATATAATGAATGATAAAAAGTTCTGTTGTGTTAAATGAGGTAAGTAAAGCAAATGGAAAAAAAAGGAAATATAAAAAGTAGTCATTCATATTGGCAAAATTTTGAAATCTAATTTTCATAAGGGTTTTGATTGGCTTTGTAATCTGTGCAGTAAAATAAAGGTATTTGTCTGAGTTTAAAATATCTAAAATATTCAAAGCAATTTGATTTAATAGATATGTGACTTTTATTTTGATGCTTGTATTAGGGTTCTCTAGAGGACCAGAATCAACAGGAAGTATGATTATAAAAAGGGGATTTATTGGATTGACTTACATGATCAGAAGCTGGGTAGTTCATAGTGACCATCTACAGATGGAGAGCTGGAAGAACCAAGAGCTGCACAGTCTAAGACTGAGTTGCCCCAGAACAAGAAAAATCAACAGTGCTACCCTAGTCTGAGACCAAGGCTTCTGGAAGCTCCCTGGAGAATCACTGGCAGAATCTACTTTGGAAGAGTGAAGAAGCCAGAGTCCCATATCCTTAGATATGGAAGCAGCAATCAAGAACCTGTTCAAGAAGCACCAAGTTTGCATCTGCATTTAATTCCTTGTTCTTCCAACTTTTATTTCATCCAGTTGGGTGGTGCTGCGCACAATTAGGGAGGGTCTCCAATTTAGTTGGCTATCCCAGATTCCAAGCATTCCTAAACAGGCCCTTATTGACACACATCCAGAAACCTCTTAATCATCTGCATCTCTTAATGCAATCAAGTTGACAATTCAAATTAGCTATTACAATACTTAAAAACAATTTTTTTTGGGGGGAGTACTGGGGATTGTACTCAGGGGCACTCAACCACTGAGCCACATCCCCAGCCCTATTTTAAATTTAATTTAGGCAGCATCTCACTGAGTTGTTTAGGGTCTGAGCTTTGAACTCCAGATCCTCCTGTATCAGCCTTCCTAGCAGCTGGGATTGCAGACCTGGGTCACCATGCCAGGTTTAAAAAAAACTTGAATAAATTTTAAGCATATTTAAATATTTAGCATAAAATTTATTTTCATGTTCTTAAGGGGTTTTTATTGGGGGGGGCGGTTACTAGAAATTTATCCAAGGGAAAATTTACCACTGAAGGATATCCCCAGCCCTTTTCATATTTTTATTTTGAGACAGGGTCTCACCGAGTTGCTTAAGCCTCTGCTAAATTGCTGAGGTGGGGTTTGAACTTGAGATCCTCCTGTCTCAGTCTCCTCAACCACTGGGATTATAGGCTACGCCAACACATCAGGGCTTAAGTTTTGTTTTATTATATAACTCGTATGGTGATTAGAAGACAGATGAGTGATGTTGAAAACAATTTAATAATATTGTATTTGGAAATTAAATAGTTCTGTTTCCATGTTTTTTGTATAAAATTCATGCTAATGTTAAATAATCTATAAAAGCCTTTTAAAACTGAAAGTCTAATAATAACCTTTTTAAATGTATGCTACTGGCGGGTCCCTGGAAGCGGCTTCAGAGTCACTGGCCAGGCTCCGGCACCAGCCAGCAATCTATTCTGCAGCTTCCCTGGTGGAGAGAGACCATCTTCAACTGCCTGAGCCCTTGGAGCTAAACTCAGGCCTTCCCGCAGGGACACGGTAGTGCATCTCCTGGTTGTCTCTGCCCAGAAGCATTGATCATTCCCAACCTGGAGATAGTGGGACAGCAGCTATCGTGGGTCACTGCTTGATCAAGCACCTCTCAAACATCTGGTGAATTACTGGAAATCTGCAGGGACACCTTAAGTCTTTACAGGGAAATTGCAATCCCTCTGATTTGCACTACTAGAGGGGAAGATACATTAGCAACATGAGAAAACACGGGAAGAAAGTGTCCCAAACAAACCTAGATGATACATCAAGAGAACCCAAAGACAGCATGGTAGAAGGAATGACAGAAAGGGAGTTCAGAATGTTCATAATTAAAATGATCTGAGAAGAGAATGATGTGACGAGAGAGCAGATTCAGGCTATGAATAATCAGCTAATAGAGCAATTGCAGGAAGCAAAAAATCATTTCAATAAAGAGAAAGAAGTTCTGAGAAAAAGCAAACAGAAATCCTTGAAGGAAACAAGGAAATGAAGGAAACAATAAACCAAGTTAAAAACTCAATAGAAAGCATAATCAACAGAATAGATCACTTGGAAGACAGAACCTCAGACAATGAAGACAAAATATTTAATCTTGAAAACAAAGTCGAACAAACAGAGAAGATGGTTAGGAATCATAAACAAAATCTCCAAGAAATATGGGACATTGTGAAAAGACCAAATTTAAGAGTTATTGGGATTGAGGAAGGCACAAAGATACAAACCAAAGGTATGAATAATCTATTCAAGGAAATAATATCAGGAAATTTCCCAAATATGATAAATGAGATGGAAACTCAATTACAAGAGGCCTACAGGACACCAAACACACAGAATTTCAACAGATCCACACCAAGGCACATTATAATGAAAATACCTAACATGCAAAACAAAGATAGAATTTGAAAGGCTGCGAGAGAAAAGCATTAGATTACCTACAGGGGGAAACCAATACAGACATCAGCAGATTTCTCAGCCCAGACCCTAAAAGCAAGAAGGGCCTGGAACAACATATTTCAAGCTCTGAAAGAAAATGGATGCCAACCAAGAATCTTATACCCAGCAAAACTTACCTTCAGATTTGATGAGGAAACAAAATCCTTCCATGATAAACAAAAGCTTAAAGAATTTACAAAGAGAAAGCCTGCCCTACAGAACATTCTCAACAAAATATTTGAAGAGGAAGAAATGAAAACAATCTCAGTCATCATGGGGAGGAATTACCCTAAAGAAAGAGTCAATCAAAGGAGAAACAAAGTTAAACTAAAAACCCCAAAAAAGCTAAAATGACAGGAAATACAAGTCATATCTCAATAACAACCCTGAATGTAAACGGCCTAAACTCATCAATCAAAAGACATAGACTGGCAGACTGGATTAAAAAGAAAGACCCAACAATATACTGCCTTCAAGAGACTCATCTCATAGAAAAACATGCCCACAGACTAAAGGTGAAAGATTGGGAAAAAACCATACCATGCACATGGACTGAGTAAAAAAGCAGGGGTTTCCATCCTCATATCAGATAAAGCAGACTTCAAGCCAAAGTTAGTCAGAAGGGATAAAGAAGGACATTTCACACTGCTTAAAGGAAGTATAAATCAGCATGACATAATAATCATAAATATTTATGCACCAAACAATGGTGCATCCATGTTTGTCAATCAGGTCCTTCTCATTTTCAGGAATCAAATAGACCAAAACACAATAATACTGGGAGACTTTAACACTCCTCTCTCACCGTTGGACAGATCCTCCAAGAAAAATTGAACAAAGAAACCATAGGACTCAATGACACAATCGCTAATTTGGACTTAACAGACATATATAGAATATTCCATCCATCAAAAAGCGAATACACTTTCTTCTCAGCAGCTCATGGGTCCTTCTCTAAAATAGACCATATGTTATGCCACAAAGCTACTCTTAGCAAATACAAAAACATAGAGATACTACCTTGTATACTATCAGATCATAATGGAATGAAATTAGATATCAATGATAAAGTTAGAATCAGAAACTACTCCAAGAATGGAGATTAAACAATATGCTATTGAATGATACATGGATAACAGAAGACATTAGGGGGGAAATTAAAAGATTCTTAGAGGTCAACGAGAACAAAGATACAACATATCGAAATCTCTGGGATACTATGAAAGCAGTGCTAAGAGGAAAATTCATTGCATGGAGTGCATTTAATAAAAGAATGAAAAGTCAACAAATCAATGACCTCACATTACAGCTCAAAGCCCTAGAAAAAGAGGAACAGATCATCACCAAAAGTAGTAGAAGACAGGAAATAATCAAAATCAGAGCTGATATCAACAAAATTGAAACAAAAATACAATTCAAAAAATTGACGAAACCAAAAGTTGGTTCTTTGAAAAAATAAACAAAATTGATAAACCCTTAGCCACGCTAACAAAGAGAAGGAGAGAGAAACTCCAAATTAATAAAATTCGTGATGGAAATGGAAATATTGCAACAGACACAATTGAAATACAAAACATAATAAGAAGCTACTTTGAAAATTTATACTCCAACAAAATAGAAAACCTGGAAGACATCAACAGGTTCCTAGAGGCATATGAGCCACCCAAACTGAATCTGGAGGACATACACAACTTAAATAGACCAATTTCAAGCAATGAAATAGAGGAAGTCATCAAGAGCCTACCAACAAAGAAAAGTCCAGGACCAGATGGATTCACAGCCGAGTTCTACAAGACCTTCAAAGAAGAGGTCATTCCAATACTCCTCAAAGTATTTCACAAAATAGAGGAGGAGGGAATCCTTCCAAACTCATTCTATAAAGCTAATATCACCCTGATACCAAAACCAGAGAAGGACACATAAAGGAAAGAAAATTTCAGACCCATATCTCTAATGAACATAGATGCAAAAATTCTTAACAAAATTTTAGCGAATCGCATACAAAAGCATATTAAAAAGATAGTGCACCATGATCAAGTGGATTTCATCCCGGGGATGAAAGGTTGGTTCAACATCCGGAAATCAATCAATGTAATTCACCACATCAACAGACTTAAATTCAAGAACCACATGATTATTTCAATAGATGCTGAGAAAGCATTGATAAAATACAGCACCCATTCATGCTCAAAACACTAGAAAAAATAGGGATAGTGGGGACATTCCTTAACATTGTAAAGGCTATCTATGCTAAGCCCACAGCTAACATCATTCTAAATGGAGAAAAATTGAAAGCATTCCCCCTGAGAACTGGAACAAGGCAGGGATGCCCTCTTTCGCCACTACTATTCAACATTGTTCTTGAAACTCTAGCCAGAGCAATTAGACAGACCAAAGAAATTAGAGGAATACGAATAGGAAAAGAAGAGATCAAACTATCCCTATTTGCTGATGACATGATTCTCTATTTAGAAGATCCTAAGAATTCCACCAGAAAACTTCTGGAACTCATTAATGAATTCAGTAAAGTATCAGGATATTAATGGTCATAAATCTAATGCATTTTTATTTGTAAGTGATGCATCCTCTAAGGGAGAAATTAGGAAAAGTACCCCATTCACATTAACCTCAAAAAAAATAAAATACTTGGGAATCAATCTAACAAAAGATGTGAAAGACCTCTACACTGAGAACTACAGAACACTAAAGAAAGAAGTTAAAGAGCATCTGAGAAGATGGAAAGATCTCCCATGTTCTTGGATAGGCAGAATTAATATTGTCAAAATGGCCATACTTCCAAAAATGCTATACAAATTCAATGCAATTCTAATTAAAATCCCAATGACGGATCTCATAGAAATAGAGCAAGCAACCATGAAATTCATTTGGAGGAATAAGAGACCCAGAATTGCTAAAGCAATCCTTAGCAAGAAGAGCCAAGCAGGGGGTTTCACAATACCAGACCTTCAACTATACTACAGAGCAATAGTGACAAAAACAGCATGGTATTGGTACCAAAATAGACAGGTAGATCAATGGTACAGAATAGAGGACACAGAGACAAACCCAAATAAGTACAGGTATCTCATACTTGACAAAGGAGGCAAGAACATGCAATGGAGAAAAGACAGCCTCTTCAACAAATGGTGCTGGCAAAACTGGAAATCCATATGCAGCTAAATGAAACTAAACCCATATCTCTCACCCTGTACAAAACTCAACTCAAAGTGGATCAAGGACCTAGAAATTAGACCAGAGACTCTGCACCTAATACAAGAGAAAATAGGTCCAAATCTTCATCATGTTGGCCTAGGACCAGATTTCCATAACATGACTCCCAAAGCACAAGAAATAAAAGCTGGAATCAATGATTGGGATAGAGTCAAACTAAAAAGCTTTTTCTCAGCAAAGGAAACAATCAGCAATGTGAAGAGAGAGCCTTCAGAGTGGGAGAAAATCTTTGCCACACACACTTCAGATAGAGCACTAATCTCCAGAATCTACCAAGTACTCCAAAATCTTTACACCAAGAACGCTAATAACCCAATCAATAAATGGGCCAAGGAAATGAACAGACACTTTACAGAGGAAGATCTACAAGCAATCAACAGATTTATGAAAAAATGTTCAACATCACTGGTTATAAGAGAAATGCAAATCAAAACCACCTTAAGATTTCATCTTACCCCAATTACAATGTCTTTTATCAAGAACACAGGCAACAACAGGTGTTGGCGAGGATGTGGGGAAAAGGGTACACTCATACATTGCTGGTGGGAGTGCAAGTTGGTGCAGCCACTCTGGAAAGCAGTGTGGAGATTCCTTAGAAAACTTGGAATGGATCCACCATTTGACCCTGCTATCCCACTCCTTGGCTTATACCCAAAGGACTTAAAATCAGATTGCCTCAGTGATGCAGCCACATCAATGTTCATAGCTGCTCAATTCACAATAGCTAGATTATGAAATCAACCTAGATGCCCTTCAGTAGATGAATGACTAAAGAAACTGTCCTATATATACACAATGGAATATTACTCAGCCATAAAGAAGAATAAAATTATGGCATTTGTAGGTAAATGGATGATGTTGGAGTTTGTTATGCTAAGTGAGATCAGTCAATCCCCCAAATCCAAAGGCTGAATGGTCTCTCTGATAAATTAATGATGATGCATAATGTGGGGGGGGGAAGGGTGGCAAGAATGGAGGAAGGATAGATAGCATAGAGGGACGGGAGGGGTGGGGTTGGGGTGGGGGGGTAAAAATAATAACAGAAAGTGTGACAGATACCATTGCCCTGTGTACATGCATGAACGCACAGATGGTGTGACTCTACTTTGTGTACAACCAGTGAAACAATAGCTGTACTCCATTTGTGTTCAATGAATCAATAAGTAAATAAAAAAAAAAAAAAAACATAAAAAAAGAAGATATGGTTTAATTCTAGTAAAGCCTCAAAATGGGCAATATTTATGTTGGAAGTGAGGATATGGCATACTCTTGGGAGTACAATAGCTGGAAAAGGCTCTACACTGTTACGACTGCTCTGCCTCTTGATCTGTGTTCTGGGTACTCGAATGTGTTCATTCACTTTCCTTGAGTTGTATATTTAGGACTAATGTACTTTTTCTGAAGGAATGTTATTCTTCAATAAAATGATCCTTCAACAACAACAAAAAAAATAAATAAAATGTATGCTACTTCTACCTCTTTCTCATCAGTGATTGCTCTCTTGACCCTATCAGGTTTCTCCTTGATTCCCCATCCGTTGAACTGTGAGTTTCCGATTGGGCTTCTCCAAACTTTTCAACGGCTATTGCAATAAGATCTCAGTGGCATCTTTTTCAATATCCCAGACTATGAAGATTTTACTACTTTTTAGTTTAGAGGATAGAGATTTCTAATATCATAAAAATCTCTAAGTGTTCTAAACTTTTAAAAGTGGAGGAATAGGGAATTTTAAAAAAAATATTTATCCAATGTATTGTCATATTCTAATCTGTTATTTCCTCTATTGATCTTTAAATAACAATCAGGATATCTACTGCAAATTTCAGAGTTAAAATGAGTGGTCCTTTGGGTCTTTCTAAAGCAATACTGGAACAAATAAAGGATGCCCTGATATCAAAATCGTATGGAAGGATACTTCAGTTATGCCTACACTGGAAGCTAATTCAGGCATGTAGTAAGAAAATTTGATACAATGAAGTGAAAGGTTGATGCCCTCATAGTCAAGTTACTGGGAATTGATTTTGTTTTATATTTGTTTATTAATATTACTCATTTATTTTTATTGAACTTTTATTTTTGAATATTGTAGGAATCCTAAGCTATAGGAATGTGCTAACTTGATCATATACATTGGGGTGAATATCTAGAAAGTCCCATACTATAACACCATAAAGTGACAGCATGAATTCTGAAATAAATATTAAAGCAGGGTAAGTTCTATAGCCTAACATAGTATGTGATTATGAAAAAAATACTGCAATTTTTCTTTAATGAAGTGACTATCCAGTATTCTCCCTTCTGTTTTTGCTGTGTTGATCCTGGGGTTAACCTGTTTGCTTTTCAGTTTTATCTTAGAATTTCCCCTGTACCCCATATGTGTACAATGAATCAAAATGAAGTCTGTAAAAATAAAAATAATAATTAAAAAAAAAAAAAAACCAATGGGGGAAAACAAAATAAAACAAATCAGAAAACAAATACAAACAAAACAAAACAAAAACAAACAAGGAGGCCACTTCCTTTACATATCTAAAGTGAATGGCCTGTTAGTTACTAAGTTCCAGAAACTTATACCCAGTTTCCTATTTAGAGGAAACTAGGAAATATAGTGGTACTAATAGTTCTAAGTTAGTAGGAAATTTTTTTCTGGTTAAAAAGAAGCATGAAACAGATGATATTATGTATTTGGGCCTCATTTCTAAGGTCTTTAATGACATTTGGAACTAATCAGTATAAAAATAAGTTAAATATTTAAACTGTAAAGCAAGCACTAAATGTTTTCCCCACATTGATTTTCCATATTAAAATTATGTGATATTAGTCTGCTAAGAAACTCATAATGAAAATGCATATACAGAAAATAAATTGCACTACAAAGTGAAAACAGAATACATGCCCATGTTTTTCACAATTTTTATTTGCATTGTTCTCCTGTTATTCATCTTCAATATTATGTTCCATTTCCTCATAAGCAAATATTTCCACTGAAATCAATTTTGAGTAGTTTTTAGTGTTATTTTTGTTTATCTGTGTTTATACGAACTGTTTTAAAAATTTCTTTCCTTCTTGGTCGCTGCCATACTATACACTTGCAAAAAGGAATCACATTTCTTGCAAAAGAAAATGTAATTAACAATTTATACGTAACACTAATACTCAAGACAAAAATTACTACCCCAATACCCCTTAGGTACTTAAAATAAATGTAATATGCTTGAGAAAGTTATTGACTTAAAGTATTGACTGATCTATTTTGCCACATTATCTAATCACTATTACTTTGGTATGCCTAGTTACAAAGTAAACTAGAGGAATTTGCTTCAGAAGTGAAAATTTTCTTAGTAAAAATACAGATGTTTTTGCATTTGAGGAAGGCTCTTTCCATCTGAATAAAATGCAAAATTGTCTTACTATTAAGAACTAGTTCAAAAGTTTTATAGTCTAAGATGTGATTGGATCTAAAGGAGAAAGAATTTTCTGATCTGGGTGTTTCAGTTTGGATATGAGGTGTTTCCCAAAAGCTTCTGGTAATGCAGGAATTTTCACATATGAGAGCTGTACCCTAATTTGTCCATCCTCTTTTGAATGGACTGTAGGGGTGGTAATTGTAGGCACATAGGACATGACTAGAGGAGGTGCATCACTAAGGGGCATGGCCTGGTGGTACATCTTCCCTGTGGCTCCTTCCCCACTCCTCTCTGCTTCCTGTCCCTACCATGACTTGAGCAGCTTTCCTCTGTTGGGCTCTTCTAGCATGATGTGCTGCCTTATCTTCTGTCCAGAGCAACGAAGTTCACCATCTGTGGAATGACCTGTGAAATGTTGACCCCTGCAAAACGTGTCCTACTCTAAGGTGTTCTTGTTGGATATTGGTCACAGTGACAAAAAACTAACTAAATCCCGAGGAAATTTTAAAATAATTTTACTGCTAATGTTTTTATTTTAATTTAATGAACATGTTTGTTGTGAGTTTAAACAGAATTTTCAATATTATTTTTATAATTTTTAACTTAAAAATTCCCTTATAGCATATATATAATATGTATAATTGTATATATATATATATGTATATGTACTCTCACTAATGTATTTTATATCCTGTTCTAATTATTGCTATATTTCAAATAAGGAAATTTTATTAGTGAAATAATAATTTGTATTTCAGACATTACTATGAGCTTATCGAGCTCCTTCTTTAATATTAAGTTTTAAAGTATGTAATCCTTGGTTAAATATTATATGCATGATAGTACTCTATGGAATTCATAGTGTAATAAATTCCTATTGGGTACAAAACTATAATCTGTCTTATGGAACTCTTCAAAATTAGTAAATGATTAATTATTTCATTTCATTTGTCAGATTATATGTTGAAAAACATAAATCTTTCTTAAAGCCATGAGATTATTTTAATGAACTCAAGTGAATATGAATATATTTTGCTTTAAAAATAGATGAACTCTAACTTTTCTGTTGTGCTGTTTCTTAAAACTTCAAGATGGTGCCACATGAAAACTTCAATCTGTAGTTTTGGTACCTGAAGACTCACTTGTACTTAAGAGTGTTAAAATCATTTATTTAAATAAATCTTTTTAATAACCTGGCTATATTTCATGATCAGAAGAAATTCAAATTCATTAAACTTGCTGGTATGCTATGATTCCATTTGACGTCTTAGGAAAGTAAGAACTTATATTTGTGATGCAAAATGGTACACTAATATCAAAGAAACTTGTATAGAGCTAAAGAAATATCTGTGCTAAATAAAAATAAATAATATTCTATGGTTTCATGGAATTGCATGTATTTTTAGATAAGAATCAGATTTGTGTGTACAAAATAATAGAAGCCACAAAATTCTTCTCTTCAGCACAACTGAAAAAAAAAAAAAAAAAAAAAACAAAGCCTATTGAAAATCCAGGTGGGCATTCACAGTGGCAGAGAAAGAAAGGGGAATGGCCTAATACCATAACCTTTGACATGTGGGTAATTGAGAAATTTCTGGACCTCCGTAGAGCAGCCTGGAGCTTTAAAAGTATGTTATCCTTAAGAAAGCATACTATTTAGTCTCAGTATCTGTCAAATCTGTACTGATATTTGTAAAGCCAGAGGGAGGTCAACAGAAGAGGAAGAATTGCATTTTCCCCTTGTGCTAAGAGAGGAAACTGCGGGTGGGTAGCAGTCTTGGTTGTGAAGAGATGCTTAAAACCTATGGCCACTCTTTCTGACAGGTCAATTGTCCTGTCAAGCTCACTGAAGATATTGGGTATCTTGAGTCTGTGAGGATCTCCACTTTGGATTGAGTGGTGTTATCCAAATACACAGAAGAAACAAATCTAAAATGCAAGAGCAGAGAATGTCCTTATATATATGGAGCCCTGTCTTCTCTTGGGTTATAGGAAAATAGCAAGAAGAAAAGATTGTTTCTTATGTGACCCACACAAGGCTTTCTCTGTGGTGGGAAAGAAGTAATACAACCTTCAATAGATTAAAAATGAAAAAAAGCCCCAGGATGCTAGAATAGAAGGTTGAACGGGTAAAAAAATAAAAAAAGAAATAATATTAGGAGGGAAAAACAAAAGCCAATAGCCATGAAAAAAGATACATAGCATGAAGCTCTAGAACCCAGGTCAGAGGTAAGCTGGACCCAAGAAACAGAAAGATGCTTGACCATGTGCTTTGAGGAACAAAGCAACTCACTAAGCACCTTAGTTCAATAAATTCAGAATCTAAATATACAAGAGAAAGTTTATGGAAAATGACAGGAAAAAACTACATCACAACTGAATTCATAAAAAATTTGGTAGTACCCAGAACAAAGAGAAGGAGAGTTAATGATGAGAGGAGAGAAAAAGCTTGAGAAAATTATGGACTATTACAAATGAAAATAAGCAACTAAACCGTGAGACAAATCCACTAAAAATAAAGATAATTGGTCATCTTGAGGAATGAATCCCAGCAACTAAAAATAACAAATAATTATTTAGCACAGCAGTAAAACTAAAATTTACCAGAAAAAAAGAAGAAAAACTAAGTCTGTAAATAGAACACTTTTAGTTTTAGACAACATGTAGATGCCTTTTAGTTAAGTAGATCTTCAAGAATTTGAATACCTGAGACAATGGAGCAGAAGTCAAGTTGCTTACAGGGTTGTAGTTTTAGACTGGTATTGGGCTTCCCCTAAGATCAGAGCATTCAAAACCAAAAGCACGAACCAAAAGATGTAGTTATTCTCATGAAAAAAAAATTGTGTACTATAGAGCTTTGATTTCTTTCATAAATAGTATTGATGATTAATAATATCTAATTAGAAAGTTAATCAGCATAAGTAATCTCCAAAATAGAGAAACTGTGTTAACAAAAACAGGTCCATTTAAATGTAGAAATAGTATTTTCAAGTTCAGTGGGCAATTGTAACAAAATGAATTACACATTAACAAAGCTTTGATAATGGTCTAGATTTCAAAAATTAGAATGAAGGAGAAAATGAAAGTGTCAATGTCTTTATCTTTTACTGTAAAGGTTAACAAAAGTTAATTGCTCATGTAGTTGCAAATAATATCTATGACTTTCATATGTATATATGGTTTTCATGATATTTCACATAACTTAAGAATTTGAGGAAATATAAAATATTATAGTTTTTTAAACTTAATAGGTTTATATCTTTTTCTGCCAATTCAAGTAAAATTTTATTTTTATTTAGTATACATTGAATTAACAAGTATAATGCAACCCATTTCTATAAACAAGTATTTATTTACTTATCCTGTTTGCAAAACTATGTGAAATGTTTTTATCTAAAAATAATTCTGTATATTATTAGAAAATATGACATTGTGTGATATCTTGGTAACTTTTTCTCTTCTGGTTAACATATAAAATTTTCAATTGTATTTTTCATATTTAAAATATCAGAATGTACTCTTTTGTAATATATATTATATTACTGTGACATTATTTTAAGTTGTAACTTAGAAATTAAATAAAAATTCAAATACACTCCAATGAATATCAAATGTCCAAATTTAGAAAGCATGTCTCAAATTCCAATAGTGATGTTGCTGTACAAATGGCAACTGTGTTTTAATAAAAAAAAAGTGAACACAAGTCAAACAGAACATTGTCTTCCAAGAAGTGGTTAAAAATGGGATAATTTAACTAAAGTGTTAAAGTTTGTAAGACACCAATGACTTTGGGGAAAAAAATGCACATACATGCATGGGGTAGAAACTATATATATATATATATAATATATATATTATGCAATATAATATAATATATATATTATACATATATAATACATATATATTATATATTATATATATAACTGTATGATATATATTATATATGTATGTATATATATGTATATATGTGTGTAAAAGATGAAAATGTCTGAAATATGCTAAACTTCAATTTCAAGTTATGCCAAACTTGCCAATGTTCTTCTTGACCTTTACATTGATCATTTTATAGTAATTTTAAAAATTTGTGTTTTTATAGCACCCTAGATAGAATATCAATCAGATTCCAGAGTACTTCCTCATAAGGAGACAGAAGGAAAAGTCAAAGATTAAAAAGCAATGGAATGATGATGACAATTACCAAAAAAATTTCATTTATGACAAAATTAAATTATTTGGGCCAGTATTGGTATCAAACACCTGCAATCCCAGCTGCTGGGGAGGCAGAAACTAGGGGATCTTGAGTTGTAGCCAGACATGGTGAATTAGCAAGAGTTTGTCTAAATAAAAATAAAATAAAAGGGAATAAAAAAATAAAAATAAAAGGGAACTGAGTATGTAACTCAGTGATAAAGTAACCCTGGAATCACTCCCAGCACACAGGAAAAAAATGAAATAGTTCATGCTTTCAGTCTGTTTATTATCTTGGTGATTATGCACTTATTCTGTGACTATAATCTCTAACAATGCTACTGAAAGGAAATCCCAGGAAGAATGGCAGAAAGAGGCTTAAGTTGGAAGACATTTTGTGGTATACACTGGGCTTCCAAGATTGAATGAAAATTAGACTGTCAAATTATTGATTATCAGTGATAGTAGTCCACTCTTCATGATACCATGAAATAAGAGTGAGACTTAGAAATTTTTTCACACACTGGCAGTTCAATCCCTTCGAGGATCCACAATTCCTGAAAGGTGGCTTATCATCATGAACAAAATTTCATTCCCCAAAGTAGTACCTATAAAATAAGCAAAACTGACAAAACAGTTCAACAAATATAAAGAGGGAAAAATCTTGGAAAAACCTGGAAATTTACAAACGGAAAACAAAAATCAAATAAGAGAAGAGAAAAACATATTTTATATGTTTAAAAGAAAAAAGTAGAAATGAAATCATAAGTCAACAAACCCTTTCTTATCTTTTTAAAACAGTTTTTGTTGCATATGGACATAATACCTTTATTTTATTTTTTTATGTGGTACTGAGAATCAAACCCAGTGCCTCACACAAGTGAGGCAAGCATTCCACCACTGAACTACAAATCCAGCCCCCCTTTCTCTTATGTTTATCCCTCATTCTCCTTCTATTCCTCCTTCTAACAAGCCAGTTGGAAAATCACTGGAGTAGAGGATTTGTAGTGGCACACCCTAAAAGGCTCTCTCTCTTACAAAGTTTGACAAGACTATTTCCTTCATTATAAAGGATAACCAAAGGTCCGTGATTTCTTGAGATCATTAGGGCAAAGAGATCCTGGAACAGAGTTTGATTTAAAACTATGAATCATAATAACTCACTGCAGATCATCAATAGGTGCATGAAGCTGTTTAGAGCTAATGATCATCACTGGCAACAACTTAATATTGAGATCTTCAACTTTAGTTCCACTGCTAAGAATGAGAGTTGTAGCCAGAACTTTATATCCCTGGCTTTGTCAATACCTGTTTTGATCTGTATATGGAATTTCCTCCAAGGACTCATGCACTTAAAGACTTGATATTCAATATAACAATGTCCAGAGGTAAGTGTTTTGGCAAATTATTATATCATGAGGACTCTAACTTATCAGTGGATTAATCCATTTGATGGACCAATAATTCAAGTGTATTATTGGGCAATGGGCACTAGTTACATGAAATAGTTCATTGGGGGCATGAATTGAAATGGCTCATCTTGTCCCCAGCCCCTTTCTTATCCATTCTCTGCTTTCTGGCCACCTCGTGCTTTGCCTTTGCCATGCCTTTTCACTCAGGCCCAAAGTGATGGAGCCAGCCAACCATAGACTGAAGCCTCCAAAGCCACAAATATAAATGAACTCCTTCTCTATTTTTTTACGTATGTTGTGTATTTTGGTCATAGCAACTAAAAGCTGATGCACACATGGCCCGTCTGTTGGATCTTTATTTGGACACATCCAGTGGTCTTCTTGATTCTCTCTTTTGTCATTGATTGCAATGCACTGACAGAGAAGGGAGTCCAGCACTGGGAGGTCATCTTTCCTGAGAAAAGCCCTCTAGATAAAACCTTTGCAATCTCTTATAACAAAACTAGAAAGATTTTATATGTATATACATATATATATATACATATAAATATACACATATATGTGTGTATATATATACACACACGCATACACATATAAATAAATCTGGGAACTACATACACATATGGGAACTAAATGGGATATACATGTATCCTATAAATATATAGGATAGAGCTAATGATCATCACTGGCAACAACTTAATTGCCAGTGATGTAATACTGTAATACTGTAATACTTTTATGTAATACATTTAATCTCACCCTTCTTCTTTGTTGTTCCCTTGATTATTTTCAGTTTTTGACTATGTGAACCACATTGATATATATATATATATATATATATATATATATATATATATGGTTCATATATATATATATGAACCCAAGGCATTGATATGCACACACATATATGTATATATGCCAGAAGACAAACTCTTCAAATTATATTTGTGCATAGCCTATGCATTTTTTTAAAAGTAAAACATATCAAATACAATAAAGTATGTTATTTTACTGCACTTTTCAAATAATTTTATGTTAATACCATGTAATCATTTTCCAAATAAAGACTTAGAACATTTATGATGTCCAGGATAGTTGCTTTAAGATTCCTTCTGAAAAACACTCCTCCCTCCTCCCCTGCAACACACCCTTAAGGTGCCTGCATTTATCACCTCAGAGTAGATTGCTTTTTCAGTTATATAAAAGACAAATAAAGCAAATTCTCTTTTGTAACTAACTGCCTTCTTTCAGCCTAAAGTGTGTGAAATGCAACCATATTGTTGCAGTTTGTTCTTGTTTCCTTTATTTTTTTTTATGTAATACATTTAATCTTGCCCTTCTTCTTTGTTGTTCCCTTGATTATTTTCAGTTTTTGACTATGTGAACCAAATTGCTATGAAAATTTTCATAGTATAGATGAGCAAATTCATACATGTTTTCTGGAGAACAAAGACACTCATTTCCTTCAGACATTTACAAAGAAGTGAGATTACTGAAGTGTAGAGAAATATATGCGTAATTCTTTGAGAGGGTGACAAACAGTCCTTGAATGTGGCTTTACTCTCACTGCAATGTGTGAGCAAACAAGTTGCTATGTCTTTGACAATGATGGTCAGTCTTTTCAAATTTGAGACATTTGGTGGATGTGTGTGGGATCCCTTTGCAGATTTAATTTACACTTCCATAGTAAGTGATTTTTTTCTGTACCTACTGGCCTTTTGACTACTCTCTTTTGTGACTTTCATGTTCACGTCTTTTACACATTTTATATTGGGTTGTCAGTCTTTTTTCATTATTTGTAGGCTTTCTTTGGATACTTTGGAAACAAAGTTGAGGTTGTAACTTTTAATTCTGGAGCTAAAAGAATATGAAGACAAAAAGAAATGTATCGGGTCATCATATTGTGGGCAAAAAGAATAACTCTGAGAAACTCACCTGTGATATACACAAAGGATGTTGCTCACACTCATCTGAAGTTTTTGCTGTGCCTGAATAACATACAGCAGTGTTGCCACTGCAGATTCTGAACGGAGAACTTGCGCTCATTGAATGAAGAACAGGGGACTGCAGCAAAGCCAGCGGAAAAGGAGGAGCACTGAGTCATCATGTAATTTAACAGAGCTATTCAATGGGTAGTTCTCCGCTTTAGCATAGCTACTTCCTCCCTAATTTCCCAGAGGAAATATGGAGCTTAAAACTAATAAGAACATGCAGAATTTCTGAGTAAATGGCTAAAAGTGAGAGTACATAATGATGTACTTTCAGGAAAGTATTGACTGGGGAAGTGGCTCAGTGGCAGAGGATTGCTTGGTGTATGTGAGGCTCTGGGTCCAATCCCCAGTACTGCAGGGAAGCATGAATCCTGGGTTTCCACAGTGCCTGGCTGGGGGCTATTTGCCTTGGTTAAAACAACTGCTACTAGGACAGCCTGCAGCTGACAAAGTAAACCCCAGGCATGGATTCCCAAGGCAGGAATCAAACAATGTCCATTATGTTAATGAGTAGGGGAAAGTGCCCACCTACTTTAGGAATGCTCAAATAGAAGAATGTTGAGAAAAAGTCCTCAGGCTGCTGCCAACTTACATTTTTTCTATTACAGAAATTAAAAACTGGTAAATTATGTTTTTAAAACCTTGAACTATTAGAATCAAAATGATACTATCAATAGAAGATGCTATTACATACTTCAAATTAAAAGATGCTAAAATAATGAATATTGGCACATGTACATGTGTCTACACATATATTTTGCATAAACATATTTCCAAGTATAATTATTTCCATGTTACTAATATAAGTGGAAAGAGATTTTATTATAATAAGGTAAATAAGGAAAAATGAATAAAAATTTTAATGAATATACAATATTTAAATGGTAAATGCAAACCACTTTATTTAGAGATCACACTGGGTAAACAAGGAAGCTAAGAGTGTCCACAGCATTTCAAAATACTATGTAATAGTAATAAAATTCTACTTCTAATTCTATTGTACTGGGTTTTTATTATTTATATTTTATAATTTTGCATAGCAAAACAATTATTAAATAGCCATTGAAAAATTCATGATAAAATATTAACATTTGAAAGAAAAGTGTCATAAGATTAGCCCCAGCAGATATTAATATTTGTAATGTTAATACATTTAGAGAAGATGTATTTGGTTTGAGAATAGGCAAAGGTCTTCAGAAAAAGCAAAGAGAACAAAGAATATGAATATGGAAAGATATAGAATATGGAAAGATCTTCCATGTTCTTGGATGGGTAGAATTAACATTGTCAAAATGGTCATACTACCAAAAGCACTATACAAATTCAATGCAATTCTAATTAAAATCCCAATGACGTTCCCTATAGGAACTTACTATTAAGAACTTACATATAACATTGTTACTAAGTGGAAAACAGTGTTATTTAGTAAATGTTTTGGGGCACTGGGATGTTCTAGGAGGAAATCAACATAGATGTCACACATTTTTTACATGGGTACATTCAAGTTTTATTGAAAATAACAATGGAGGAGAAATATCTCAGCACTGCAAGTAAATATAAACTGCTTGTGTGAACTGCAGGTGCAGGAGATATTTCTATGCTAGAATGAAAATCAAAGCCATAAAATGAAATATTTGACTATATTAAAATGTATAAAGTGGTTATAATACAAACAAATGATAAACAGTGTCAAAATGATGGCTAATAACATGAGAAATATTTAGAGAAACATATTCCAAAGTTGGCTGTTTAAAATGACTTCTTAGCCTGCTCCTACATTGTCTTTAAAATAAATAGAAACCAAGCAAAACAATAACCTCACATGCGGCCATGGAACATAGGGAAGAAACAGAATATCTAAAAGAAACCTTCTAAAGTCATTAAAATAATCTTAGCAGAAAGTGAACTTAAAGTAACTGTAGCTGCTATAAGACTGAAGTAAGATAAGGAAGAAAGAAGACCGGTAATTAGACTATTGAGATAATCCTGTTAAAAGTTGACGAATTCTGAAATTTTAGTAGAAATCTGGATCTCAACTTCAAGTTCTAAAATGGTAAATATACATATTTTTACAAAATTTTTACTTTGGATTTTCAAAGCATATTCAACACAATATGTCTGAGATAGTAAGTGATGATCATCTTCCTACAATCACTTCATAGTCTTATCCTCATTTCAATGAAACTCATGCTCTCAGTTGCCATTTAAAAATAAATTATTGGCTCTCTCTTCCCATTGTTGACTGCTTCCTTTGTGAGAAAAAGATTTTCAGTTTGAATCTATTCCAATTATTGATTCCTGCTTTTATTTCTTGTGCTTTGGGAGTCATGTTAAGGAAGTCTGGTCCTGAGCGGGTATGATGAAGATTTGAACCTACTTGTTCTTCTATTAGGTGCAGGGTTGCTGGTCTAATTCCTAGGTCCTTGATCCATTTTAAGTTGAGTTTTGTGCAGGGTGAGAGATAGGGATTTTGTTTCATTTTGCTGCATGCGGATTTCCATTTTTCCCAGCACCATTTGTTGAAGAGGCTGTCTTGCTCCATTGTATGTTTTTGGCATCTTTGTCTAATATGAGATAACTGTATTTATGTGGGTTTGTCTCTGTGTCCTCTGTTCTGTACCATTGATCTGCCTGTCTACTTTGGTACCAATACCATGCCATTTTTGTTACTATTGATCTGTAGTATAGTTTAAGGTCTGGTATTATGATACCACCTGCTTCACTCTTCCTGCTAAAGATTGCTTTAGCTATACTGGTTCTGTTATACTTCCAAATTAATTTCATGATTGCTTTCTCTATTCCTATAAGGAAAGTCATTGGGATTTTAATTAGAATTGCATTGAGTTTGTATAGTGCTTTTGGTAGTATGACCATTTTGACAATATTAATTCTGCCTATCCAAGAACATGGGAGATCTTTCCATATTCTAAGGTTTTCTTTAATTTCTTTCTTTAGTGTTCTATAGTACTCATTGTAGCGGTCTTTCACCTCTTTTGTTAGATTGATTCCCAAATATTTTTGCCATACACACTTCAGATAGAGCACTAATCTCCAGAATCTATAAAGAACTCAAAAAACTTTACACCAAGAATACAGATAACCCAATCAGTGGGGCTAAGGAAATGAGCAGACACTTCACAGAAGAGGATCTAGAAGCAATCAACAGGTTTATGAAAAAATGTTCAACATCTTTAGTAATAAGAGAAATGCAAATCAAAACTACCCTATGATTTCCATTTCACCCCAATTAGAATGTCTATTATCAAGAATACAAGCAACAATAGGTGTTGGTGAAGATATGAGGGAAAAGGTACACTCATACATTGCTGGTGGATTGCAAATTGGCACAACCACTCTGGAAAGCAGTATGGAGATTTCTTAGAAAACTTAGAATGAAACCACCATTTGACCCAGTTATCCCCCTCCTTGACCTATACCCAAAGGACTTAAAATCAACATACTACAGTGACGCAGCCACATCAATGTGTATAGTAGCTCAATTCACTATAGCTAGATTGTGGGACCAACCTAGATGCCCTTAATAGATGAATGGATAAAGAAACTGTGGTATGCATACACAAAGGAATATTAGTGAATCATAAAAAAGAATAAAGTTATGACATCTGCAGGCAAATGGATGGAGTTGAAGAATATCATGTTAAGTGAAATAAGTCAATCCCCAAAAAACAAAGACTGAATGATTGCTCTGATAAGTGATTGATGATACCTTACAGGGGGTGGGGGGAGGTAAGGGAAGAATGAAAGACTGATGTATTGTGTAGATGGAAATGAGGGGTGAGGATAGGGCCA
>JAJEJO010000372.1:747317-772627 GCA_020662805.1 Glaucomys volans
GAACCCAGGGGCACTCCACCACTGAGCCACATCCCCAGCCATATTTTGTATTTTATTTTAGAGACAGGGTCTCACTGAGTTACTTAGGGCCTCGATAAGTTGCTGAGGTTGGCTTTGAACTTGCGATCCTCCTGCCTCAGCCTCCCAAGTGCTGGGATTACAAGCGTGCGCTACCATGCCCAGCTATCTTTTTTTACACAATGTAGATTCACACGATTCATATAATCTTACATATACATAGGCTAATACTGTCTGTCTCACTCTACTATCTTTCCTTCCCCCATCCCCTCCTTTCCCATTGATGTTCTTCTAGAGAATGCCATCAAGTCTGAGACACATTGCTGGCTGTAATAAGTTGCAATCTCTTTAATCTTTCTTCTCATAAAGTATGTGAAACATTTTTTTACTGCTACCTGATTTTATTTATTCTACTAAGAAGTGATAAGACCAATTATGTAGATGAATAATTTTATATTTTTGTGTTTGAAGGAAGCAGAAATTGATTCACTATTCTGTATGGTGCAAAAGAAAATCTAAAGGAGATTCAGATTCAAGAGTTTTGTTGATGTTGTTGTTGTGACTTTTCAATAAAAACATGCATAACTAGGAGGAAAACATGCTAATAAAGGTTCTCAAGAAATTGTATAAAAGAGGCTGATAATTAAGCCCAATATTGGCTATGCCTTACCTTTTCCATATTAAGTCCAAACTAAACTGAGGGACAATTTCTAAAGTTCTAGTTTTGCACTTGAAGATAATAATCCTAGGTTCTAATTACTTCAGTGCCGCTGAGGTGGTGCATAACTTGTCTTAAAACTCATTATCAACACTCACTTGGCTTAAATTGTCTTTCTGTATTCTTCCTACAGGTTTAAATAACAAAATAAAATGTCCATAAGTTTGAAAGCATTCTATTTTTAATTTTGTTTATATAATCAGAAATTGTTCATAGAAATGATTAAGGATATATTTACACAGAAGATGTATAAAATTAGGAAAATACTATATTGATGCTTATCAATGTTAGAATTAGGTTTTGTAAGAAATAGCCAATAAAATATCCATAGAGATAATTTTCCTTTTATTTGTTTATTGCATTAAAATGAGTTGACAACTTACAACCTCTGAGCCAAATTTAGCCAAAAGTCCAAATTGAGCCAAAAGGTGTCATTTAGCTTGAGGCTTGTTGTCATACACTTTTAATGGAAAACACCACATCTATTCTTTTTTAATTTCTTCTGTAGTCATTAGAGTCATATATAATATTAGGGTTCATTTTAACATAGTCATGCAAACATGGAATATAATTTGTTCCATTTCAGTCCTTAGTACTTGGTCTTTTCTTCCCTTCCTCCCTGTTCCTCATCTTCTACTCTACTGGGTTTCATTCTACTTATTTATAGTTATCCTTAATTTAAGCTTTATAGATATACATAAAGGTTCATTGTGGTATATTCATGTATGGACATAGAATAATTTGGTCATCTATACTTTTTTATTTTTTTATTTTATTAGTTCTAACTTGTACATGACAGCAGAATGCATTTATACATTTTGATAGATCATATTAATGGAACACAACCTCCTACCTTCCTTATTATACACAATGCAGGATCACATCAGTCATGCAGTCATATATGTACATGAGGTAATAATGTCTGTTCACTCTACTAGCATTCCTTCCCCCATACCCTTTCCCCTCCCTTCACTCTCCTCTAACTAATATAAAGCAACTATATTCTTCACTATCGCCCTCCCTTATGGTCATCTCTTCTTTATGTGATGTTCATGACTTTTTATGCCATAGTGACATTATGGAGGAGTTGTCATATGGAACAGATGGTCTACAAAACCTAAAATATTTACTCTCTGACCTATAACAAAAAAGCTTGATGACAATTTCAAAGGAAATTTGGGGGCAAAATAGTTTCTGATACTTGTGAATTGAATATGCATATTTATTGATGGTAGGAAACACCTGATATAGATGCACACTTGGTTTATATTTCAATTTAATAATGAAGAATAAGTTGCACATTCATTTAATTTAGAAATTCTCCACTTGATAATGTACTTCATTCCTGAACTGAGTTCAGTAGATGAAATACAGTCAGTCATGACTGTATGTTATATATTTTCTAGAGATTTGAACTTGGCAAGGACATTATTTACCTTATTTTACCATTTGAGAAAAAACAATTGTTTAAATTGGTATAAAATTTCTAGTGCATTTCTATTTGTTTATGTGCTTTTTTATAAATTTGACTAAATAACTTTTTAGTCTCTGGCACATTTATTTAGTAGATCAATTTCCCTTTCTTTTACAAACAAAAAGTAATATTCCATTTAGGATACTGCAAAGTAGTATTCTTTAAGAAATATTGTAAATGTGAAGCCATTATTGAGATGATTCCTTAGACATTTGAGCTGGACCTAGACCAATATCTTTTATTTATTCATGATCATTGATTTTATACAAAGGATTAGTTAAAGCTACATTTGTTTCTGATATCTATAATGAAGCATCTACAAGTAAAAATAAGAATTTAGCTTTCCCATTCCAACAATTGAATATTTTATACTCATTGATTTTGTGCTCAACAGTTGTTCTATTATTGAGGATTTGCTTAAATTTTGAAGTTCATTTAAAAATTGGAATATGACATTTTAGAAATTTCATCCATGTGCCTTTTAAAGTAATTTTAATGCCTCTGTAGAATATTTTAAGGACAGTTAATCAAACCCAAAAGTTTCTCTATCCATTAGAAACACTGAAGCTGGAATTCTAAGTGATTTCCTCAATGAAGCATATATTCTCATTGAAAAGGTCCCCGTTGTATCTTGAGCTGCTTTACTATTTATCTACACAGTATTTGTAAGAAAGGTACCTGAAACAGGAATTCCATTTTACTGCAAATATTTTGGGGTGTTTCCAAAGTAATTGAACTTGCCTTCGTTAGACTGTGGCAAGGTAATTAAAAGTATAAAATGTATGATACCCTTTTTTATAAAAGGTTTTCAGGTCAAGAGGACACACACAGATTCACTAACCTCTCAAAGTCCAAGTCACTTCACTGTCTTGCCATATTTAAATATGATCAATAAAACTGTCCAAGTAGTTGAGCCACAGTGGTCTCTGTGGGTGACCTACAAACTTGTTCAACCAGTCCAGATAAATGAACAAAAAATAAATAGCCAGTTGATTTTCATGGATGAAGGGTGCCTATTAACTTTCCTGTTTGAAAAATAATAACGTTTCCTGTTCTGCACAAATTCAGTTACAGAGTATAGACTGAAAATTTATTTTGTGTATTATTGGTCTAATTCATAGGAATAGCCACATCTTTTGCCAACCTGCCCTATGAATTTTGTACCCACTCATAATTAAATCATGTGTGGTTTTATCTAGGCCTTCTTAAGTATTAATAAACAACCGTGAAGGTGTACATGTAAATCTAGTTTTTAAATAACACATTTTGGAATTTATAATTTCTTTTAGCTTCAAATTTTTGCCTTGGTTTAGCCCTGGGATTTTTCTTCCTTAGGGGCATAATTAACTAATGAAAAATGGTTATTTCTCTGAAAGAAAAGAAAAATACATATAATAAATGCATACAAATGAGAAAACATGAAGTCAACATATTTACTGGAAACAATTGTTTTAAATTACTTATATGTAGGGCAGCTTTATATATAGAACTTTCTATAGAAGATGCAAGAATTAATCACTGTTTAAAGGCATATAAGAATATTCAGATAATTTAACAGTAGTCAGTAGTTTTGTTTTAATTATCATTATTTTTGTTATGACTCTAAAACATTATTTTCAGTTTTGTTTAGGGCTCATGGAAGTATATTTTTGTCACTCATTATTCCTATTTCAATAATGTGAGCTGCTCTAGGCTTCCTTCCATCCATCTCTTTTCCTTTATTTCAATGAATACTGCTTTTTACAAACTACTTTTAAGGTAGAGGTAATCAAATTTGATGTGATATTAATCTTTTTGATCTTTTCTTCATTCTGAAATATATTTTCTTTTCTAGGCTGTAAAACTGGAATATGCAAGTCACATTTGAAAACTGGAAAAGAGTTGAACTAAAGAAAGAGAAAGAGGGAAAGAAAAGTTTGTTCTAATGCAGAAACATAACATTTTCTCATGGATGCATCATCTTAATGAACACATTTTAATATGATACCATGGTTAACTTCATATGTTAGCTCAGCTAGGCTATGAGGCCCAGTTGTTTGGTCACATGCTAATCTATTTATTGCACATATTCTGACTGATATTTACAGTAAGTTGTTTATAAACAAAAGTGACAACCCTCTAAAATGCAGGCAGGCCTTCCTCACTCGAAACACTTAAGAAACAGGTTTCCCATGGAACAAGGAATTCTGCCTCAGGAAGATAACAATGAAGTCCTACGTGTGCTTCCAGTCCCTCAGCCTGCTGTATGAATTTTGGACACATAACTGTGACTTCACCTCTTGACCATTTCCAGCTGACTGGGCTGCTGGATTTAACCAGAACCACAATTATGCCAGCCAATTCCTCAAAGTCAATTTCTTTCTCTCGCTTTACACAAATTTCTCAACACATTTTCCCAACTTGTTTTTGTCTTCTGAATTTCTAATGGAAGAGTCAATATGTAGTATCATTAAGCATAATAAAAACTGAGGTTTTGGGCCTAATTTTCACAAGTTAAAATGAAAAAAAATTGAAGAAAGGTGTTGGACAAATGATGGAAATTGGGTCATGCTCACATATAATTGAGAAACTAGAGAGAGGATGCTAAGTAAAAATAAATTAGCAATAAATGAAATACTTTAAAAACAAGGTCTCTTATGAATAATAACCATGGTTTGGCGCAGTATTCTAATATCACCATCCAGGGACAGGGGAATGGTGGTTTCTAGGAACTTCATCGTATTTGATTCCGAAATAGATTGAGAAAAATAGGACAGAAGCAAATATTAGAACACTATTCAACTCAGTTATGTCAAATACTAAAGATATTTGTGGAAATTTAAATAGTACTTTACCACTTAACATTTCAGTTGAAAAATTCATGTTTTTCATAAAATAATTTGTTAACTTTTAGTACTGCTAATTTTGAATATATTAAGAAACACATTTTTTTCGATTTCAGAGCCTTAGTCTCCAATATGGTACTTATCTATAAGTATGATACATTATCTTTGTCTTTTTAAGCAGTTTCAAGAAAATAACACAATTGGGTGGCTTATAAATACCAAGAATTCATTTGTCAATTTTCTGGAGAATGACAAATTCAAGATCAAGACTCCGGTAGTTTTGGGGTTGCATTTATCTGTCTGGTGTTGTCCTCACATTCTCACAGGGCACAAGAGATAAGGGAGTCTCTAGGCCTCTTTTTAAGAATGAAAGATTATCCTTACAACCCCTCCCCCAACAAGAAAATGTCCTTGAATAGTACTGAAAATTTGGGCATTTCTCCTTATTTTGGAGATTGATTTGCTGTTTTCTTACTTGGAAAGGCTTTTGTTTTTGGCAAAACAAAATGATGATGCTGGCCTCATAATAAGTTAGAAGTGATGACTCCTCTAACATTTTGGGCAAAAATTTGAGAAATATGAATGTTAATTCTCCTTTAAATGTTTGATAGAATACTCCAGCTAGCCATCTAGTTCTGGGTTTTACTGTGTTGAGAGATTTTTGATTAGTGATTCAATGTCTTCACTTTATAAAGATGTGTTCTGTTTGTTATATATTGTAGGCCGTTTTTGTCTTTTTTTGTTCCTAGGAATTTTTTTTTATTTTTTATTTATTTATTTTTTCAGTGCTGGGGATTGAACCCAGGGCCTTGTAGCAAGCACTCTACCAACTGAGCTATATCCCCAGCCCTTGTTCCTAGGAATTTTGCAACTTATCTAAATTTCAATTTTTTGGTGTTCCTTTTAAATATTTTTTATTTCTCTAAGTTCTATTATACTGCCTCTACTTTCAATTCTTCAGAAATTTCAATATTTCTTTTTTTCTTGTAACCAATTTATCCAAACTTTTTTTTCAATTTTTTTCATCTTTTAGAAAAATACATAACATTGTTTTTTTCTATTCTCTATTTGATTTATCTCAGTGGTATTTTTTTTTTTTAGTATTTTATTTCTGTTAGTTTTATGTTAGTTTTCTCCTCTTTTTCTTTCCCTGCATCTTTCTCAGAATTTTGGTATTTTTCAAATTTTAGTCACTTGGTTAGACCTAAATGTTTGATCATTCTGTCATGTAGGCATGTTTGGTTTTATGTTCCCTTTATAACTGATTATGTTAAACACTATCTAGCTCTACATCCCCTAATTTTTTTGGTAGTTGTTATTTTTTCTCTGGAAAGATTTATCTTTCTATATTTAAGTCCCTTTTGCATGCATTTTGAATTAGTTGTTATGTAAGGCATGTGAGGTTTATGTTGGGGGTTGTTTGAGGGGGTTGTTTTCTTTTCTTTTCTTTTTTTTTTCCTTTGGTTTGTGGATGTCCAGTTGCTCCAAATGATTGGAAAAGATAACCTTCCTCAAATGAACTGCTTTCCTACCTGTGTCAAAAAACAGTTGGACATGTTTTGTTAGCGACTGTGGGAAACCATCCATGATGACTCGTATGAGATTGGAGCATAGTTTAAGTCATTAAACAGCAATATCTGACCTCAAGAACTCACAGATTGAGAAAGCCCGAGTCACCGCTCAATTTCAAATACAAGCATCGGATGGGGGTGTGACCCACTAGAGCCAAATGGCTTTCTTACTTCTACCCCCCATCCTGTTTTTCTTGAAGTAGCTCCTACCAGTCCCCTTTTATCTATACTGCTATAAATAAAGCAAGAGTGGACTCCTTCCTTTGTTAGAGCAGACCCTTTTGGGCAGATCAATAGGTCACACCCCTGCTCTTGAGATAATTTTGCTAAGCTTTATTTCTGACAAATAAATTTCGAAGCTTTTATTTCACAGCCAGCCCATCCCTCCTACTGGAATCCTTTCCCTCACCCACGCAGGGCCTGTGATAAGAAGCAACTGTCTTTAATCTCTGTTTTGTCCTTCTGATCCCTGTCAATCCTTTGCCAACACTACATTCTCTTATTAGTTACTGTAGCAAAGTAACTTTAACATCAGGTAGACTGATGCTTCCTGTTTTATACTTTTCAAAGTTGTTATAATTATTCTAAGGTTTGTGTCTTTCCATATGAAGGTTAAAATAAACTTGCTTAAAAGAAATAAGAGCTGCTTGAATTTTGATAAGGATTTCATTAAATATTGATAACTTACTAACCTGTCTTCCAATCTATGATCATACCTTGTTTCTCCATTTGTTTAGCAATTCTTTGATTTCTTTCAACAGCAATCTTTAATTTTCCATATATAAATCTCCCTCAAGTTCAGTTAAGTCTATACCTAAGTATTTCATTTTGTTTGGAGCAAGTATTTTAAAAAATGAGCTTTAAATTTGAGGTTTTCTGTGTTTATTGTCCATATTCAGAAATGCTTTTTTGGATGTTGACTTTATAAATTTAAACTTGCTGAACTTATCAGTTCTAAAATATGCTGTTGCTGTTTTACTCAAGCATAGAAAAACTATGTTAAATTTGTCTTCAAATGGTGAGCATTTTATTTCCTTCCTTTAACCTTAGTCTTTCTTTCTTTGATCCTCCCTCCCTCCCTCCCTTCCTTCCTTCCTTCTTTCTTTCCTTCCTTCCTTCTTTCATTGTGATAGTTAGAATTTCCAGTAATGTCTTGGATAACTACACATAACATTTATAATGCTCACAGTCTTGTGGGGAAGCCATTCAATCTTTTCTTAAGAATGAAATTGGTTGAAAATGAAAAAAGTTATTTTTTATTAAGTAGAGAAAGTGTTCATCTATTCTTAATCACTGAGAATTTTTTTTGAATGAGTGTTGAATTTTAAAATATTTATTTATTTTTATCAGTACTTGGGATTGAAACCAGGGTCACTTTAACACTGAACTACATCCCTTTTTATTTTTTAAATATTGAGACAGTCTTTTTAAATTGCTAAAGAAGGCTTCAAAGTTGGGATCCTCCTGCCTCAGTCTCCCAATTAGCTGGAATCACAGACCTACACTATCACACTTCACATGAGTATTTATTTATTTATGTATTTATTTATTTATATTTATTTATTTATTTAATTTTGATTCATTGAACACAAATGGAGTACAGCTATTGTTTCTCTGGTTGTACACAAAGTGGAGTCACACCATCCGTGCATTCATACATGTACACGGGGCAATGATGTCTGACACACATTCTCTTATTATTACCCCCCCAACCCGACCCCACTCCTCCCTTCCCTCTATGCTATCTTTCCTTCCTCCATTCTTGTCACCCTTCCACCCTGCATTATGCATCATCATTCACTTATCAGAGAGATCATTCAGCCCTTGGATTTTTGGGACTGGTTAATCTCACGTAGCATAACTGTCTCCAGCTTCATCCATTTACCTGCAAATGCCATAATTTTATTCTTCTTTATGGCTGAGTAATATTCCATTGTGTATATATACCACAGTTTCTTTATCCATTCATCTATTGAAGGGCATCTAGGTTGGTTCCACAATCTAGCTATTGTGAATTGGGCAGCAATGGACATTGATGTGGCTGCATCGCTGTAGTAATCTGCTTTTAAGTCCTTTCAGATAGAGCACTAATCTCCAGAATCTACAAAGTACTCAAAAATCTCTACACCAAGAACACTAATAACCCAATCAATAAATGGGCCAAAGAAATGAACAGGCACTTTACAGAGGACGATCTTCAAGTAATCAATAGATTTATGAAAAAATGTTCAACATCCCTAGTTATAAGAGAAATGCAAATCAAAACTACCTTAAGATTTCATCTTACCCCAATTAGAATGTCTTTTATTAAGAATACAGGCAACAACAGTTGTTGGCGAGGATGTGGGGAAAAGGGTACACTCATACATTGCTGGTGGGAGTGCAAGTTGGTGCAGCCACTCTGGAAAGCAGTGTGGAGATTCCTTAGAAAACTTGGAATGGAGTATTTATTTTTAAGATTTTTTTCTGAATCAGACATGTTGGCACATGCCTGTGATCCTGATCACTCTGGAGGCTGAGGCAGGAGCATCCCTAGTTCAAGGCCAGTCAGGGCAATGTAGCAAGAGCCTCTCTTAAAATAAAAGTTTAAAGAGGGCTAGCATCAGTTCAGTGGTAGAGTACTTGCCCAGCATGTGTGAGGTCCTATGTTCCATCTGCAATATGTACCCTCTTGTGTATGCATACACGCACACTCACACACACACAAATGATTTTTCTGCATCCATTTAGAGAAGAACACGACTTTTCTTTTTAAATCTATTGATATGATGGATTACATTGACTGATTTTAAATGAAGTGTTAGTTTACCTTACCTACAATAAATTCCAGTTGGAATTATGAATATAATTTTTTAGCCATTTCTGAATGTAATTAGGTAATTTTTCATTCAGAATAGTAGCATAGCCTTTTGAATTTGCTTACTTTATCTTAACCTAATGAATTTAAGAGTAATTATTGTTCATGTAATTTTTAAAATTTCATCCCTTTTTGTTAATTTTCATGTATGGATAAAAATAATTTGTCTATTTCCTGGTTGAGAGACAAAATATTAAAAATAATTTGGCTATTTCCTGGTTTGAGGTTTTTTTTACTGATGAATATTTGCTTACAGACTTTGTATAAACACCACTTCATATTTCTTGTGAGAAAATACCTAGGAATGAATCAGTAGTTCATATGGAAAGTAAACATTTAAGTTTGCAAAAAATCACCAGACTAATTTCCAGAGTTGATATACAGTTTTGCATTCTTTTTGATGATGTGCACAATTTTCAAATGTCTTCCCCTCCTTTATAACTCAAGATAATTTCAGATTTTTATGTTTGCTTCAGTTTTATCCATTCTTGAAGGTGCGTTGTAATGTTTGACTTTTGTATTAACTTGTATTTTCCTAATGTCTATTGATGTTTGAAAAGAACTCTGTATATATTTCAGATATAATTAATATCCTATCAAATATTCTCTCCCAAACTATGACTTGTGTTTTCATTTAAAAATTTTTTGAGCAATATAAATTACCAATTTTATGATATCCAGTTCATATGTTTTTTGTTATAAAGCATCTTTTTGTTAACTAAAAATTTTGCTTTTGGAAAGGTTACAAAAGTATTCTGACATGCTTTTAGAAGTTTTATAGGTTTATTCAGTGTATTTCAGGCTATGATCCATTTCATCTTAATTTTTGTACATATCATGAAAGTAGACTAACATTAATTTTGTATGTGTGCAAAATTTGTCTTTAATTAGTTCCTAAGTGCATCATATATCATGTGTGCTAATTCCTAATGCAGTAAAAAATTGAATTATTTATGATCTAATGTTTCCAAAACTAGCCTCTCTTGATTGAACTATATCCTGACAATACCTCGAATAGTAGAACTACCAATCCTTGTTTTCACCTGCTTATGCTTCCGGGATGTTATCTGCTGCACTTTGACTCCTGTATTTAAAGGGAGTCAGGGTTCAGGTCAAAGGATTTCTGTTTCTGTTTGTTTGTTTGCTTTTTCCATAATGATTTATGGGCGACTTACTGAAAGTGTAAAGCATTGATTTTAAACTTGTTACATCTACATGCTTAGGTATTGCTTTACAAAAGTATTGGACACTTAAGATAGTGTGTATATTTATGGAGCTAATATTTAAATTTTCAAATAATTAGCATGTTAAAGATGTTTCATCTCAAGACATTCTCTCACAATTAAGGTTTTATTTATATTTTCAATTATTTAAAAATAATTTATATAATTCTATAATTTAGAATCTTAAAGCATTTCAAATAACATTATGTCATGACAAGTCAAATTAAGGAAACCAGATCTTATTTTTTTTCTTTGTCCCTTTTACTAATTAGAAATTGTCCCTTAGTTTCTCCACTTATTTTTTTAAATCAGCATATGTTTAGATTTTCTTATTCCATAAGATTTGTTTATTTCTTATTTTATTAGAGTTACTATATAATTTTGAGTGCCAATGTTAAAATTACCTTTAATTTCTTTCCTTCTGAGAAGTTACTGCTAATATTTATAAAATTTTAAATTCTGGATAGTAACCTTACAGATGTCTGAGTAACCATACTAGGTTATTTATTTCCAATTGTTCTTAATTAATAAAATATAATAACAGCAATTAAAAATTTCATATTGTTTGTATTTTAATGGTTGAGCTCTATCTCAAGCTCAATTTTGTACTCTGTATATGGTTTTTCAATGAAAATATTGCTATGCATAAGTGTCCAATAGTTTCCAGTTATAATTCAAAAATAGTAAATTACTGAACATCAAACGAATGTTAAAATGAAACTGTATCATAACGTGGTGTAAAGGGCCAGAAAAATGGATAAAATATTGTAATAGAGAATGACTTAAAATAAATCAAATACCACAGAGGTAACTTTATATTTTGTTTAATTTTAACAAAAATATGAAACTGTTATAGAAGGATTCTGCTATGATGAGTACCATCTGGTCTTATTTTGCTATATAACAATTTGCATAAAATCTATTAAGTTTGCTGTATTGCATGCTTCAGGAATTTAATAACCAGAATTATGGATGATATACAGTACTTGGCAACAAATGTTAATAAACAGAAATTGTACTTCCAGCTAGAAATTCACACAGAAACCAATATGAATTTTAAAGAAAATGAAGCCATTGAAAATTGTTTTCATAATTTTTTGTAATTAATTTTTTCTAATTATGAAGGTGTGATTTGTATTTCTATGCTTCTAATTCTTTGGTATATTAAAGAAAATGAAGTTTCATCATTAACTTGGTAGAACATAATGAGTATCTTATAATTCGTCTTCTTCATGCCTTTCTTTTTCTCTTACTTCTTATAAAGTAATGAATCTAGATGAAATTCTCTATTAGATGTAAAAATGAAAGTGCTTTTAAATTTAAATTTATATTTGTTATCTATACAAAGATGTTATATCTACATGGCTTTTTAAATAGGTTCCATTCCCTTTTTCTTGTGTTACACAGTTATTTTTCTCTCCTCACCTGTCTGCATTATTCTTAGGTTTGGCCTTCTCTGGGGTAAAGAATAATGACATAATTTTACATCAGAGTAAGTTTTTAGCCTAATACCTATACTCCAGGTATAAGCATTCTTTTTCCATACTCTAGTGAATCCAAGGTTATTGAATAATTGAACTATATTTGGCCTTTTTTTGATGTTCTCTATAAATTACAAAGTTTTGGAATCTATGTGAATCTTTCTGTACCATTGGGATGATAATATTATGTTTGAAATCTCAGAATTTCACCTTAAGTCAGCTATTGAAGGATCTGAGAGAAGTTATTCTCTGATCATAGGGTTTATTTTTTTTTTATTTTAAGAAACAGAGGACAACATAATGGTAATTACCATACTGGATTAATGTGCAGATTAAATGGAATGGAAAATATGCAGCCAGTTTCTTGGAACAGAGAAATAATACAATAAGTGCTGGCATATTTTAAGCTCTTCATTTTGGGATCTGTTTAAAATCAAGAAGCATTCTATTTTGTAAACTATTATTTGTGAAGCCAAACATACAGTAGTCTTCATAATATTTCTGAAATGTTTTACAACTTCACAACACTTCAGGCATTTAATGTGTCAAGCAATGCTACAGTAAGTGGGTATGATTTGTGTGTGTGTTTATGTGTATGTGCATATTCTGTCCCTTGTGTCTGTCAGACCCATTAGAGATAAAGATAAGTTCGAATGACAATAGTTTTTGATATATTCTTCTGATTTCAAATCAAACTAACCCCATCGTTTCAACTCATTTATCTTTGCTAAAATTTCTTTTTTTGGAGTAGGCTAAAAAATACTTTGCTTTACTTTTAAATTTTTTTTCTTAATTCCCCATGTTTTATTCACTTTGAAATAAAAATTGAGAAAAATGGTCTCTGCCAACTAGGCATCTAGCTAGGGAATGACTCCATGTTGAGTATCTGTTACATGTTAGACAAGGATGACAGGACTTACGAAACAATGATGAAATGAACAGTCATGGTAGCTACTTTCAAGAATATCTCAGTTTAGTCAAATTGGAAAGACAAGTAAATAAAACCACGTTATACTGATTGAAATAGGTTTCAAATAAGAAGTATACAAGTGACACTAGAGAGTAGAGAGTAATTGAGTTTTATTACTGACTTAGCAGAGAAGAGAAGTGATAGTCAATATAATCCTTGAAGTAGGAATAGATATTCACATGGTAAGGGGAAATAGGCTGTGTTCTGAATAATGATACAGGTTGATTCACAAATGTTAAGAAACCCTAATACCTATATTCAATATTTTTTAAAAAGTATTTCATTACTATATAAATTGCTATAGTGTACTTTAAAATGATTATTTTTAAGGGGAATATGTTGAGAATAGTCATATGCAATAAACACTAATTTATAGTGTTATCAAAGCTAGTAAATATTGACAGCTCTCCATATAGAATTTGATTACCATGTTGCAACTATTACCTACTTTGCACATGAATGTACTGTAGGATAGGAGGATAAGTATTCTTCCTACAATAGTATAACTGATAAATGGATATAGCTATAATTCCCTAACATTCAGCTCACTGAAACTTGTACTTTTCCTCTACAATATATTATTTTTGACTCATTTTAAGACATTTATTTTATCTCATTTTCAGAGAATAACTACTTTGGTGGAGTAGACAAGGTTATTTATCTATATCATATTCACCTTATTCAAAACATAGGCATGTGTTGTCAGTCAAGTAGGTTTTTAGTCATGAGGCATATGTCAGAAACTACACTACTTATGCCTTCAAACCTGTCCAGTGGGAAGTTTAGTTCCTAGGTAATTACAATGTGTAACCTGAACAAATGACTCTAGCATGACTGAGTATAATCACACTCCTTCCTTTATCTCTAAATTAAAGTTTAAGGTGACAAACTTTGATGGCAAAACTTGTAACCAGGCATGGTAGCACATGCCTGTAATCCCAGCGACTATGGAGACTGAGGTAGGAGAATCACAAGTTTGAGATCAGCCTGCATAATTTAGTGTCACCCTATTTTAGGATTAAAAATAAAAAAGGTCTGGGGATGCACACCTAAATTCAATTCCCAGCAACTAAATTAAAAACAATTAAATTCCCAGCAACTAAATTAAAAACAATTAAAAACAGCAACAACAATTGCAACAAAAGGTAAACATTGCACTGCAAAAAGTGAAACGAGATTTTACTTGAAACTTCTTGCAACAAGGGAGATGACAGGACTTGATGTGAACTTAACTCCACTGAAACAAGAAATGTGAGAGTTTTTAAGTTCTGAAGTGAGTTACAGGGAAAATATTGGAGGACATCTAAAGGTGAAGTAGATTAAATGGGATGAGTCAGGCACATTCAGCTGTTCTTGAATTTGCAAGTATTTTTCTCTGTTATTATACTGTGATCATCTACTTCTCTTCACTGAACAAAATATCTGACAAGAACAACTTGACAACAATTCATTTTGGCTCATGATGTTTTAGAGCATTCAGTCCATGGTTTTGGCCCTGGGTGGCTGGTTCCATTCCTCCGGGCCTGAGATGTGGCGAAACATCATGGTGGAAGGGTCTGGAAGAGGAAAACTGCTCAGCTCCTGGCAGTCCAGAAGAAGGGGGGGGGGGAGGAGGAGGGAGAGGGAGAGGAGGAGCCAGGATTGATATATCATCTCTGCACAGCCCCAGTGACTACTTCTTCCAACTATGCCCCATCTGTCTAGAATCCACCACCTACAAGTAGTCCTTTCAGATTATTAATCCATCCAATGGATTATTCTACAGATAAGGTTAAATCCTTCAGGATCCCATTACTTTTCCAAAAGTTCCACCTCTGGATATTGGTGTATTGGGGACCAAGTCTTCAACATATGAGCTTTCACAGAACATTGAAAATCCAAACCATAATGTGTACCCTGTACATGTGACAATCAGCACTTCCTGCACAGAAGGGCAGATAAAGATAGTAACTTATTTGAGATGCTCATTTTAAAGAGATGACTCCTAGGTCATCAGGATGATATTCTTGAATTTTAAATTGGCTGGAGGCTTTTAAATATATTTACATTTCATAGGGATAAAGAAATATTTTACAATTACAGTTTTCTGAAGTGAATACACTATGAAAAGGGAAGTTATGGGAGAGCCAAGAGAAATCTTTCTGAAGTATAGTCAAACTGAGGAAATCATAATATTCTTTGATATGGTATGACTATGATTTTCCCCCACCAAAACCCTCCTCAAATTTTGATTGCCACTGTGGGAGGTGACGCTTTTAAGAGATGATTGATTCTTTAACAGGGATTCATTCCTTTTCAACTGAGTTAACTCCCACTGGGCTGGATTAGATACTTTGAGAGTGGGTTTTGATAAAGTGTGACTACCCCTACATTTGGTCTTTTCTTGAATGTCCACTTTCCCTCTTGAAGCTTATTTCCAACATGAGTTGAAGCAGCCTCCTAGGGGAGGCCATCTGATCATTCTGAGCTTCCAGAACTGTATGCCAAATTAGCCTCTCTTATTTATAAATTTCCAGTCTCACACATTCTGCTTAAGAAACAGAAGTCAGACTAAGATATGATTCTTTGTCATAAAACGTGCTGGGTTGTCTATAAGCACATTTTGAAAATGCTATTTCTTCTATCCAATTTCTATAGTATCATTCAACACACCTATTTGAATTGAGCTCTCTCCACTAAAGTGGCAAAAAGTCTCATGTAATGCATTTTCTTTAGACTGTTTATTATAAGAATAATAATAATGCTTATTATTATTATCATTATTATTATTATTATTATTACTATTACTTTGCAGTGTTGGGGATTGAACCCAGGTTGTTGTATATGCCAGTCAAGTGCTTTCCCACTCAGTAACATGTTCAGCCCATTAACTCTATATTATTTATCTGTATAGTATCTAAAATAAATATAGGTAAACTTTCAATTTGAGAAATGTCATATATTTTAATATTTTTGTTGCCTTTAATAAATAGGAAAATGTGATTATTGAACATATGTATTCATAACTCTGATCTTATTCAATTTAAAGAAAATTTGTCACCAACTCAGCAAGGAAGTTGGGGGAAGTGTCTCTCAGCCCACTGCTTCCATTTCTGTAAATGATCCACTTCACCATGTGGTGTAGCTGTTGAATATTAATTAGATGCCTTTAAGTATTCCTTTTATTTCTCCAAGTCTAAAGCAGTGTGGCCTCCCAATGAAAAAGCCATTGATCATCACTTTTACTTCTATCAGCCACAGTGAATTCAAGTTTTCTAAGGAGACTCACCTATACTAAAATCATGGTACATCTTTACTATGGATAACTGAATTTCAAAGTGTATTTTAAGTCCCTGTGTATAACATATTGAGATAAGTACCAAACCATTCTGTAATTTGGAAGGTTTCTCATTGGAAAAGCTATTGAACAATGTTTAAATTTAAAATGGCATCTTTATATATGGTAGCTTCCCATCTTTTTTTCTCTGTATAATAAATATTATGCTCTATGACTTATGTGAAGACATTACAAAGTTTAGTCTACAACCTTGACAGAAGACTCCAAGTTGTTCAGGTTAACTAATTTGATTCATTTGTACGGTTGTGTTGGATTATACCTCTAGAAAATTAGTAAAATGATTTTGGAGAGCAAGCAATCCGCATAAAGAAAAGGTCTTAGAATTTTAAACTACTTTGTAACCCTGCTTCCTAAAATACCAAACAAGCTTATCTACATTATTGAACTGATAATATTCAGACCTCAGGATAAGAAATAACAATCCTTTTCTTAACTTATATTAGTGAAATTATTTCAGTAGTATTGAGTTCAGACTGGAGGCAACTTTTTATGAGTTGAATCAATAGTTTACAGTAAATCCTGCAGCCGTACATAATTATTAAATAAATCAATAAATGAGTTAATACAGAGATATTTATGAAAAGTTCAAAAAGTTTATTATTAAAAAAATTCTGCTAGTTGATAATATGGTTACAGTTGTAGAAGTTCACCTTATAATTTTTATTTTATAGTGTTTAAAACAAATTACATACTTTTCTAGAGAATATTATTTATTTTACATATAAATCCAGTATTGGAGGACAAGAATAATAAAAGTAGATAAAATATGTCATTATATTAGGATAAACTGATTTGTCATCTAACATAAAGAAAATTAAAATTCGTAAATACATCCTGCTAAATTAAACTGAGATTTCTGAGTCAAATTCATATAGATAATCCTAAATATAAATAATCTTTCAGTCTCATATATGAGATGAAATTATTCCATAGTGTTTATATAACAGCCGTTTTTGTAGCTGTGTCTCAAAAAGTCAATAAAAATAAGATTCAGGAAGTTTTTGTAGTTTAATTTTAACCCAGAGCTTATAAGATTTAGCCTAGTAAAATTGGGGAAACAAGAAAAATTAAGTTTGTAAAATTGATTTTTAAAGAACAGAGATTTTCTAGAGCTCAGCAGGTATGTGATGGGATTAAGATATTTTCATAGCTAAAAATATGACTCAAAAATAAAGAAGATTTTGACATTAGAGTGGATATTGTGATTGTCCAAGGAAGCAGGATTTAACTTTTATTTTAAAATTAACTCTTTACTGTGGCAATATAAGTATGTGCATGGATTTATGTGCATCTATATGTTTTCAAGCAAAATGTGATAAACAAAAACTAACCAGAGGTCAGTTTCAATTAAGGAATATTGAGAAGCAAAACGCATAATCAGTCCAAGTTCAATATCATGCTGGTTCTCTGGTAGCACACCAAATAAGGGTGATTTCAAAGAGAGGCTGTTGTTTCTATATTCTCAGAGTGAATCAATCAAAGGAATTTTTATGCTTGAAGGTTAAAATATGGGTCTAACAAGTAAGGAGAAAAATAAATGTCAAGTCTGTAGTCATTATCAATCTTAGTTCTTTAATATGCAAGTAACAGAAAATAAATATTTGCTTAAAATATCATTGCCTTAATTGTCTGAAATGTTCCAATGTGGTCAGAGATAGATATCCAAAAGTTCTAATCAAAGCTTGGCTTTAGCTTCATATTGTGATTCTGATTTCTGTCATGTTTATTAAATTCAGATTGAGTATTCTCTTTCATTCAAGCTGACCTCCAGGGGCACTAAGCTTACATTCTATTGTTTTGACAACATCGCAGAAGCAAAATGCTTATATTTCCAATAACCCTTACAAAAACTCTAGAATAAAATCACCTTGATGTCCAATTGCATGCCCATGTCTATTACTCAGACTAAGGAAAGCTTGCAGCAATCATACACTCACAACTAACTTGTAAGAGTTTAAAACAAGAAGGTTTTGTTCATTGCTTAAGTCATGCCTAGGACAGGGAAAAGATTTGAAACACAGGAAAGCACTCTAATCTGACTTGTTAAGAATTTGATCAGTAAACTCACTTAAATGCAAAGACTGAAAAAATGATTTCATGTGTGCAGAAAGAGAAAATAAAACAGGATTTGTTTTTCTTGTGAGTTTCAATTCCCAATTACTTTTCACACAGGTTTGACGCACTAATGGATCTAACCAGGGTGATACATCCACCCCTGAAGGTATGGGAAAGAAGAAAGGTCAGTCCCAGTCAGTCTTACCCACGTTACGATGCAAATGGAAGGGAATGATTTTCAAATGAATAGAGTGACTTCTATAGACAAATGAGTGAATAATGACCAAGATACAGGACATGCATGTGTCTTTACAGTGCAAAGAAAAAAATATAAATATTCTTATATTGTCCCTATAAATTCTGAGATACTGCCATCTTTAATTATTTCTTCTCCCCTAAGCAAATATAGGCAATTGAGTTGATAGGCTAAATTGCTGATTACAAGTATGATTACATGATCAAAATATATATGAAAAAGTATTCAACATCTTTATCAATTAGAGAAATGCAAATGAAAAGTACACTGGAATTTCCTCTCATTCCAGTTAGAATGGCAATTGTCAAAAATAAAAGCACCAATAAATGTTGGTGAGGATGTGGGGAAAAAGTACACTTATACATTGCTGGGAGGACTGCAAATTAGTGCAACCACTATGGAAAGCAGTATGGAGATTCCTCAGAAATCTTGGAATGGAACCACCATTTGATCCAGCTATCCCACTCCTCAGTTTATACCCAAAGGAATTAAAATCACCATACTACAGTGATGCAGCTACATCAGTGTTTATAGAAGTTCGACTCACAATAGCTAAACTATGGAATTAACCTAGCTGCACTTCAATAGATGAATGGATAAAGAAAATGTGATATATATACACAATGGAACATTACCCAGCCTTAAAGAAGAGGAATTATGGCATTTGCTGGTAAATGGATGAAGCTGGAGAATATCACCCTAAGAGAAATAAGTCAATTCCAAAAAAGTAAAGCCCAAATGTTGCCTCTGGTATGTGGATGCTAATTCACAATAAGGGGGATAGACTAGGGAAGAATAGAGGTACTTTGGATTTGACAGAGGGGAGTGACAGATGGGAGGTGGTACTGGGTTAGGAAGGATAGTAGAATGAATAGAGCATTATTACCTTATGACTACATGACTGGTTTGATTCTACATCATGTACAACCAGGAGAATGAGAAGTTTTACTCCATTTATGTATGATGTGTCAAAATGCATTCTGCTGTCATGTATAACAAAATTTAAAAAGCCATAAACGTCAGAAAAATAGTGAAAGACAAAAATAGAAACAAAGAGCAAGTTCATCAAATATAAAACAATAATAAATATTGTAGGAATTAATGCAACTACATCAATAATCACTTTGAATGTTAATGGTCTAAATGTATCAGTTAAAAGACTTTGTCAAAATGAATCAAGAAATACAAATCAGTGTATATCCTATCAGTCTGAAGTCTGGTAGAGAGCTATTCATCAAACAAACAGAGGAGTTGGCTTTCCTCATTAAAAACAATGTGGTTATAATATAAAAGTATAATTAAAAATATAATTATAAAAATGTACAAATGTTAATGATGCCATATATTTTCCTCATTTTTCTGTTGATGAATTATAGTTGTACATATTGATGGGATTTGTTGTTACATATTGATACATGCACACAATATAACAATGCAATTTGGCCAATATCACTGCTTAGCATTTCCCCCTACCTCCCTACCTCCCACTCTTTGGTCCCTTTTGATTCTATATTTTATTAAGATAATAAAGGTAGAATTTTCACCAATAAGCAGTACATTTATTTTCAAAAGGGACTAACCAGATTTGTATATGTTATAGACAATTGTACACTGCAGGTGATTCTGGAAATAAGGAAATAAGAGGTACCTGAGCTACTGATAAACACCCAAATGGGTGAAAAGATATTTAGATATTTTTTCATGGATAATGTATTCATAGGATCTTGAAATTAGAAAAAGTCTTAAAAGTCATCTAATTCAATGGGAATCTTATGTCTCTGACTCTGTGCAGTGTGTACGGAATATTTGGTGACTGCTATCTTTTTTACAGCTCAATTTAAGCCAAATACTAAGATATTAATAGCTACTGCATTTTATTCATAAAACTATTATCTGATTTTAATGAAAATTGAATTTCACCCAAAAGTTCTAGGGAGAGGAATAGAATGTTCAATTGTCACCTAATAAATGTGCTGTACAGGCAGGAACCAAAGGTTCTGAACAGACTTGCATGCAAAGCTAACATCATTTCATTTCTGTCAGGTCTATTATTTTGCATTTTATTCTTCAGACACTAAATAGAATTGATCTGCTCCCTCCAACAGAGCAAATTTCATCTTAATGTATTATGCAAATTAATTTCTAATCCATCGTATTCTATTTAGTTCTTTAAAATACCATTCGGCAGGCTTCCATTACACACACAGCCACATGGACTCTGGAATTACCTATTGTGATCACTTTACTCCTTTCTTTGAGAAAATTCCATGCATATAAGGACTATACAGGATAGGGAAAAGTGGAGATGATTCAAGCCACCCGGGAAGAGGCACTGATGCCTTTGCTATGAGGATATGGCCTGACTGACACCGTGTTGCATTAGTTACCAGAGAACATTAATATTTATAAACATTTATGTTAAGAGAAGTACAGAGATTAGTAGTGCAAATCTTTCTGGAAGAGGCTGCAACCTGGAGTATAAAAAGATTATGGAAACACGAGAATGTGGCAGTGTTTCCAACTCAGGGAAGACATTACCTGCATGTAGAATGTCCCCAGAGAGAAAGGGAGGACAGAGAAATCTGAGCTAATTTACATTCCGTTTACTTGCTCTCTGTGCAGTCAATTACTGCATCCTTCTGCTTTATTTAAAGCAGTATATCTAGTTAAAAAATTAAAGCAAAAATGTCATTTAGTGTTTCTTTCCACCACAGTCCATATAGCATCAGAAAATATTCAAGCTATTTATTGAGTTTCTATTTATTTTATAGTTTACCTCTGTAAGGTTGTAAATCTAATATCCCTTCTTGCATTGTCTGAATATCTCATAATGCCCGCTCCCCATACAGTATATATATAACTTCCCATTCGCAGAAACTTAGGCAAGAGAGGAGAATGTTAGATGACACCATGAGGATGAAGCCATCCAAACTGGAGGGGGTGGGAGAACTGTATAGAGTAAGTGACCATATTAAATAAGGAATAAAAATAAAAAGCATGATCAAAATGAACTGAAAAAGAGAATGTAGCGACTTAAATGATGGATGCTGTTTGAATCTTGTCAGAAATGATGAAAACAAAATAACATGCAAAAATGTACTTTGATACTCAGGTAAAGATGAACGTGGATTGTCATTTATGAATGTGGTTAGGTTATTCTGAATAAATAATTTTAGACTTTTTGATGTGAAAATGGTATTATTATAGGGAAATATTTATGGAATATTGTAATGTTTTATGGTGGGAAAGCTGTTGTATTTATTGTCTCTCCTCTTTGGGCTGGAGATGAAATTGAGTGTAATGATTCCCTTTATGATAATGGTATTCTAGAGTGACAACAACTGTGCAGTATTTAACAGGGGAGGATATAAGGTTCCTCTTAACATATTATGCAACATCACCACTGTGGCAATCAGAAGTCCTGACAGGTTCAAGTCCTAACAGCAATTATTCCTCCTTTGCATACAAACGTGTATGCTTCAAGATAGGTACATACACACATGCACACATATGCATATATAATCACAAATGAGGGTCTTCTTTTTCTTTTAACCTTGAATTTTTCTCAAATTTTGGAAAGGAACCCATATTATTTATATTGATCACTTAGGAAATTTTAGTACAAAGTCTAAAGGATAACACTGCACTTTGGAACTTTGTCTTTTTGAAATTTATATTCATATAACATTGGCGAGAGGTGCAGGTAACATTTAAAAAAAGAAAGAAAAATGATATTTTCACATCTTTTCAGATCTCTCCATATTTTCAGTACCAATATGTATATACTTTATGTGAGATCTAGCTTTAGTATATCTATTAACAATATCTTTAATATCCATTAACACTTGGATATTTGAAAGTCCATAATTCTTTGATATTTTTACATGAAATTCAATGAACACTCTGTATGTGGGTTCTTTTATAACCCTACCAGAGCTTTGAATAAATGTTTAGACATTATGGGCAAGACTGCACCAAATGCTATGATTAATGTTACTAAACAGTTTCTATTATAAACTTCTGTTTTCAGAACCTGACATGATTCTGAACAAGTCTCGGTTTGCACTAAAGTGCCGCATGTTTTGCCTCTTTCCCAAGGTGATTTTTTTCTCACGTGTGGGAGGAAAATCTGTTCCTTTTTTCTTACAAGTGAGAATATGGAAAAATACATTCTTTTCTTTGTAAAAATAATGCATTTAAATACAAAAGTAGTCCGAATGATATACTATAAAACTATTTTAAATACATAGCCCTTTTTATTTTGATTATAAAAATTATATATCATCTAAATTATAGAAAAATTCAGAAAAGCAGAAACAAAAATACATATGTATCACCTCAGTTCAGTTCATATTTTTTCTATTTCTTTGAAATCATTAAAATTACACAGACTGAATATTTTTAAAATTAGAACATATACATATAGAGTAGCAAATTATGCTTTTCTACATTTTCTGCTGTAATTCTGAAAGGCTTCATAAAAACTCATTAATGGAAATGCTAAAACCATTTGATCAATCATCAAATGTAGAACCAGTATTCTGTCTCCATTTTCCCATTGTAACAATTAAAATAAAATAAAATGCAAATACAATTAAAATACAAATACATTTAATAATACTTGTACATATGTGCTTTTGTGATTTTGAATATTCCTTTTTTTATAAAAACTTTTTAATTTTTTAAATGTTGATGGACCTTTTATTTTATTCATTTATTTATATATGATTGATTTATCAAATCAAACCCACTGCCTCGCACGTTTGGTAAGCTGTCTTCCACTAAGCCGCAATCCCAGCCCCTGAATACTTCTTTGTAGAAAGTTTTGAGTTGGAAAAGATTGTCAGCTGTCAATTGACATGGACTCTCCCATTTGTTGATGATAAAAGCAGATTATTAGACCCATCCCCCTTTCAAATAAGTATGAACTTGTGTCTAGTTGTTTTTTAACCAAAGATTAGCAAAATTGGTAAAGACTACTCTCACATCATTCTTATAAAATCTCCCAGGAATTACCTTCTGTGTTCCTTTTGCATCTTCAATGACTGGCATGGTAGCACCAAGGTGACCTGTGCAGCATTTGTTGAATTTAATAGCTGCTATTCTTTTAGCATCTGGACCACAAGGCAGAAAAGTGTTCTGCTGGCTTGCATATCTGCCTAGGAGTATTACTTGAGAAACACTTTATTTTTCTTTAAGCTTCTAAATTTGGGGATATCTTTTTATTATAAATGTTTATGCCATTTTATTAAGATACAATGGACACTTAAAATTCAGTTGTTTCCATAACTTGGTAATTGTGAATAATGGTGCATTGAGCATGGGAATGCATACATTTCCTAGAGAGCTAATTTTGATCATTTTGGATATTTACTCAGAAGTGAGATTGCTGGATCGTATGGTAATTCTATTTTCAAATCTATGAAGAACCTACATATGTGCTCCATGATATCTATGAATTTGACCGCTCACTAATGCTGTACAATTTTATCATCCCATATCCACACCAAATTTTCTTGTCTATTGATTGATTGATTGATTGATTGATTGATTTACAGTAGTGATAAGCTCTGAGTTTGTTACTTGATTACAATTTTATTGAGATGGTTTGCTTATTTTTAAAACAATCCTTTCAACTACTTTTAAATCTTAAAGTTACATAACTGGTCTCACTCAGTTTCTAATCTTCTTAGAATCTTGTTGGTAGGTAATCAGTAAATATTGATTGACTAAATGGATAGACTAAGGAGGGTCATATTAACTTGAAGTGTCATAGAATTAGTTATCTGATTGCCATACTCATTTTTCCCAAAACATAATTTTATCTGCTTTTATTTTGTTACAATGGAATACAGAGACCCTGCTACAGAAGAGTTGAGTGATTTTTGGTAAGTTATTTCACTTCTTTGGGCTTCACTTCATGAATAAAGAGGAAAGATAATTTGTGAATAATGCTTCTTGTTCTATACTTCTGTGTAATTTCCATTAGAAGACTTGGAATGTGACTTAATTTATTCATAATGTAACCCTTAGCATGTTTTTTGTTGTAATGCTACTATCAGACACATCATTGCAGAATCAAAGTAAGAATAAAGCTGAGGAAGGACAGTTATGTATTTTTTCTGCTAATGCCTAGAATCACTTGTCCCCACCTAAGCATTATCAGAAAATACAATAATAATCATGTAAATGTTTCTTATGCAGAAATTATATTAGCAGAGAACATTGATGAGAATAAGGATTTAAATAAAGGGCCCTTCCTATCAGTAGTCATTTAATAAGTTATATGTCTTTTCTTTTTCATAATGTTTTTCAGATGAGTGTTAGAATGTGGAAAATATCCAAAATACCCAATGACGTTTGAAATATAGTATTAATTTGCATATAGCTGATTATTAGTGATGTTGAGTGTATTTGCATATACTTACAGGCCATTTGGGTGTATCTATTCTTGTAACTTTTGGTACTTTGCTCTTTTTAAAAAACCAAGTAATTATTATTATTATTATTATTATTATTACTGTT